>PVIH01019709.1:0-34561 GCA_004025045.1 Sigmodon hispidus
CTCTCTTACCTGTTCCTTCCTTCTCCTGCTCCGTGAATCCTCTACAGTCCTCAGCAGTCTGCTCCCCATGCTCGCCTCTCTGCATGCCACTGGATGCCCGCCTTTGCACTGCTGTCTAGTCCCTCGCTGGGTTACCTAAGCACAGACCGAGGCTGAGTCTGCGTGGTACTTTGAACTGGTCACTCGCTCAAATGTTATGAGAGCTAGTCAGGTGGGGCTCGCTCATGCCTTTAATCCCAGTCTCAGGAGGAATGCCGCCCCTAGTTTTATCAGTTCTGTCTCTTTAAGAGACATTTAAGAGTACTCCAGACTCTCAGTACGACCCGTACTTGGGAGGCTGAGGCAAAACTCTCCTGATGCTTCTTTATCCTTTTCTCTGAGAAAAATAGTAATCATCCATAGGAGATGCTAGAAGCTTCAGTGTCCTGGCTTTAATTCCACATGAAAAGGCTTATCTTTAAAAATAGATTTTAATTAATTCTCTGAGAAGTTTAACACAATTATTTTGATCATATTCACCTCTAACTCTTCCCAGATCCACCCCTTCTCCCCAAGATTGTGTTCTCTGTCTCTGTCTCTCTCTCTCTCTCTCAACCTATTGGATCCAAATTGTGCTGTTCACATGCTCCTGTGTATGGAGCCATCCATGGGAGTGTGGCAGGCCTCCTAGCAGCCACACACTTAAAGAAAACCAACTCTCTCTCCCCAGAAATCATCCACTTTTGTTGTAAGTAAAATCATCTCTTAACTGTGTTAAACTCTTGTGATCATGCTGTCTTAAATGGGGCGGGTTAGAGGTATTCACCAGCTCTCTGAGATACCCAGCATTTCCCGTAATCAAGATGATTTATAAGAGCTTCCATCTCCCCTTAGCATAGAACCCTGACACTCTTGTTACATAAGCACTGTTGGGCCATTCCATTCCTGAGAGGCTTGAAAATGCTAAGGAGGTGCTTCTCCTTCCTCTCTGTTGTCAATAGAAGTGGTCTTAAGCAAACTGGGTGTCCTTGGGATGGGGAGGGGCTGAGGGAGGAGAGGAGGGAGAGGAAGCAGTGGTAGGTATGGAGAAAAAACATTTTAAATTTAAAAAAAAAAAACTGAAAAAAAAGAAGCGGTCTTTAGACAAAACAAGTACCCTCATCAGACAAGCCCGCAGCAACATGTTCCCACACCATCCTCTTCACGCCTCAGGACCCCTGAAAGAGCCTAGCTGGACTCAGCCAGGAAGCCTTGCTCCCTTCCGGTCACTCCTCTTTGCTTTTAAACCCTCTGTGTGTGCTGGAGAGATGACTCAGCAGTTAAGAGTCAGGCTGCCCTGGCAGAGGATCTGAGTTTGGTTACCAGCACCTACATCAGGCAGCTCACAACCACCTCCAATACCAGCTCCAGGTGCTCCTGATCTGTGCAGACACTGCCACATGTGCAAACACACACACACACACACACACACACACACACACATAATTTAAAGTTTATAGAAATAATGAATCTTGGGGGCTCAGAGTTTAAGAGCACTGACTGTTCTTCCAGAGGTCCTGAGTTCAATTCCCAGCAACCACATGGTGGCTCACAACCATCTATGATGACATCTGGTGCCCTCTTCTGTATACTGTATATATAATAAATAAATTCTTAAAAAGAAAGAAAGAAAAAATGAATGAATCTTTTTTTAAAAAATCTTTACCATGCCTTCCTGTTGCATTCAGGGTTACTTCTCCACAGCTGCTCTGTCCGGCCTATGTTTTTCTGCCTCCATCATGTATCTGCCATACTCTGGTGTCCCATCTGCATCTTCTACCAGTTTCCTGATTGTGTCTGGTGCTCCTCTAAGCCTTTGAAAACGTGTTCTTTGTGCCCAGAGGGTTCATCTCTCTGCCACTCCCCTTCTATTTAGGCCTCCCCTATGCTTCCTTCAGGTTACACAGAGCCTTCCCTAACCAGATTTGGTCCTTGCATTTTTCTTTATAGCACTCCTGTGGATCTGTAGAAATTCAGAAAGCAGTACCTGCCCAGTCACAGATGCTCAGTAACTACTTTTAATAGTTAAGGTTTGTTTATACCAAGCAGAGTAGATGGTACTGGTTTAGAGAAGCACTCATGGGTTCAGTGTAGTGAGTTAGCTTTTGATTTTTGGAAGCATATTTTGTAGAGCCTATCTTATTAAAAGCAATATGATGCTACAGTGAAAGAGTCAACAAGCATCTTGGGAGTTTATACTCATAACCAATTAAATTTATGGACTAGGATTTCGAAGTGGCACCTGGAGGAATTCAAATGGACCGTGTGGGATTCTGAGCAGTGCACTGGGTGTAGATCAACTGTAATCATCTATCATGCATTTGTTCTAGAAAGTGCTTCCGTACTCTAGGCTCCAGTTGTGCTTTACAGCTTAATTTTTATATAATTCACCCAGAGTCTATGTTACTTTTTCGTTATTCCTAAATAAGAAATATTCTGCCTCATCTCATTTTTTCATCCACTCCAAAATACTTCACAGTTTTATCTACTATTTGGGGGGATTAGTAAACTGGGGTTAGTGGTACAGATTGTAGTTCAATAATTCAAGAGTCTGAGGCCTAGGAGTTCAAGGTCAGACAGGGCAACATAGTATATTTGAGGCCAGCCTGGGCTGTATAGCAAAAGCCAGGCTCAGAATGGTAAGAGCTGGAGAAATTATCTAATCACTTTTTTGTGTCACTTCCTATGTTTATTTTTTAATTAAAAAGTACATATGTGCATATAATGTGATAAAATTCTCCCATCCCACCTCTTTAATTCTTGCTTTATATTTCCACTATCCCAACACACACACACACACACACACACACACATTGTACCATCACTTCTTGGTGTCTCCTGGCTTCTCTCTGCTGAAACCATCACCAAGTCTAAGGGGGGTAAAATGTTTTGTATCTCAGAGAAGATTGGCACCTTTCTGCCTTGGAAAGCTGAGTCTGAGTCCTGGCTCCTTCACTCAACAGCTGACTCTAGTAGCCTCACTCTACCTCCAAGTATTGTGTGTGAGCATTTACCTGTAAGAGCCTGTGGGTATCAAAGCTGAACATGTCCTGGGAAGCAAACCAAACATTCTGCATAAGTGAGAAGTTTCTACATAGCCAAAAATAAAGCATTTTCTCTTCAAAAGGTAAAAACCTATTCACTGTAGATTTAGTGGGTAGTATTCAGCACAGTTACATTTTTGGTTTGTTTGTTTTGTGTTTTGAGGCAGGGTTCCTCTGTGTAGCCCTCACTGTCCTGAAACTCATTCTGTAGACAGGCTGGGCCCAAACTTGGTGCCTGCCTCTGCCTCGACCTCTCAAATGCTGGGATTAAAGATATGTGCCACCACTGCCCGGCAACAGTTACATTTGTAATACTAACTTAACTTGCAAAGTTTATATTTATATGAAAACCAAACAGTGTCTTTCATTGTTGTTATTAAAAGCTGATGATGTGTGCTTCATTTAAAAGCCAAACTTGCTGGTGTTTGTTGTTTTAATCTTTAAAATGCTATTATTATAAAGACACTCTGAGATAGAAAAGTATAAACCAAATATATAGTAAACACTACCATAAAATAGGGTGCTTCCACCCTCTGGGAGCCCAATCCAGTTGCACCCCTTTTCCTCTGCCTATCCTGTTAGTAGCTACTGAGCGTTCTAGCACCCACACAACCTTGCCAGCACTTTTTCTTATAGCCAGTCTAATAGGGGCCGCTCCATTGTGCCTGTGGCAGGATGCCAGTTGTCTGCTTTTTTGCTGAGTTCTTTTTGGGGGATTAAGAACAGAGTACAGATTATAGAATTTTGGGAAGTTGTTTTTTGTTTTTTAACCTGAAAGCAAATCAGAGAAATTCTTTATGTTTTTATAAACAACTCCATGGTTTGTCTTGTTGTTTTCCTGCTAATTTCTTTCAAAAATCACAAAGTTTAAATCTTGATGTCATTCAGTGTATCTGTTCATTTTATGAGTAGATTTCCCCACTTGCTAGAGATAGATCCTGGCCTTACACACGCTGGGTGCAAGGCTGTACCGGTACCTCATGAATAAAAGGCCTTCTTTCTCTGCTGTGCCTTTATACCTTTTTAAAAATGAACATGTATGGGTCTATTTATAGGTTCTTTATTCTGCTCTTGGTCTGGTTGTCTTTCTTTGTATGTTATCACACTATACTGTTTGGGTTACTACAGCTTTATAATAGTCATAAAAATAGACAGCATCCATGCTTCAGATTTATTATTCTTTTGCAAAGTCGTTTTGCTCATTGTGCTTTCTTTGTATTGCCATGTGAAGTTTGGAATCCATTTGTTAATTCCTACCAAAATGAAAATCCTTGGGATTTAATCTTTATTGTGTTGGATCTGTAGATCAATTATATGAGAATTGCTAACATTATTGAGTTTTGAAACCTATGAACACAGCATAGCCCCACATCTGTCTTAGCAACATTTTATAATTGTCATTGTAACTGTCAGAACACTTAATGTTTGCTAATTGCTTGCATTTATGGTAGTATTTTCTTGTGGTTTAAGTGTAAGTCCCTGATCATCAGTGAGGTGCTTGTAGTGAAAAGTTTCTCTGTCCCGCCCAGCTGGTCCAGCAGCCACTTAGTCCCAAATAATCACACAAAGGTTTATATTAATTATAAACTGTTTGGCCCATGGCTCAGGCATATAACTTGCTAACTCTTACACTAACCCATGATTCTTATTCATGTTTAGCCACATAGCTTGATACCTTTTTCTCTGAGCAGCATTTTTATCTTCCTTTCTCTGTGTCTGGCTCAAGTCTGCTACTCCTTTTTCTCTTCCCAGAGTTCTTTTGGTCTGGTTGCCTCTACTTCCTACCTGCCTTCTTCTGACCAATCAGCATTTTATTAAACCAATATTTACAGTGTACATGAGCATAGTCCCAGAGCAGGCACTCATCAACTCTTGAGGTTTCTCCTCCTAATCTTGACCCTGCATTTAATTTGTCAACAATATTACTGTTGCCAGGATATTAAAATCTCTTGCTTTCTGTTTTATTTGTTTTATTCAGAGTTACGATCAACCTTCCTCTATTCTGTTCATTTCTAAAGTGGAAATTTAAATACTGAAGCAAACACCTCTTCATATCATTTCATTCCTTGTTAATTTTAGCCTCTCTGTTTTCTCCCCATAGGGAGTTCTGATCTTTGTGATGTGCCCTGCCATGTTCTGGCTTAGATGAATTTTGAGAACTTTGATTTGAGAGCAAAGCTTGAGGTCACCTCACTCGTCAATGTCCCCTGGGCGATGCCCAGTTTATCTCTTTGCTCATCTAATGTGCTCTTCTTCCTTATGGTTCACTGCTCTGCTCATTCTGCAGTTCTCTTCCAGCTGAGCACATTAGGAGGAAACGACAATTCCACATCCCCAGTGGAGCTTGAGGGTCTGTCTGGGGTTCTCAGCTGTGAGCCAGTGCACACCTGGGCAAACTGCTCAGCAGTGCCTGGGCATGGTTATCCGAAGCCCCAGAGCCTTGGTGTTTGTGGTGTGGTAGGAACCTGCTTTGAGAAGTAAGAAGGATCCAACTGTAATAAATTCTCAAGAAGAAAATAGGTTTTGATAGAAAAGTAAGCATTTGGCCATGGCACAGGCGCTCTGAGGCTTCTAAGTCAGAGCTATACGTCTATAAGGCATTACAGCATATTAGAATTTGTGAACAGTGAAATTTTGCTTTGAAGTATTTTAACTCTTTGTTGAATACCAACTCAATAACAAGTACAGTGTCCGGAATATGGAATATAAGCATGGCCTCAGCATAGCCAGGAAGAAAAAGAAAAAGAATTAAGTACCTAGGGCCCTGTGGTATATCCTTTCTCAGCAACTTTGTGAGAAACCTCAGCCCTCCCTTTAAAAAGTATATGTTCTGAGAGTTCTCATACCCCAACCCTTGTTTTTATCATTCTCTTCCTAGAATGCTTCCAAGGCCAGCCTATCTGTCTCCCTGTCTGTCCCTGTCTGTGTCTGTTTCTGATCCCTCTGTGTGTGTCCCTGTCTGCCTGTCTGCCCCTCCCTTCTTTCCCCCCTCTTCTATGTATGTATATCTGTGCCGTCTACATCCAGAGGCAAGAAGTCACATCAGCATCCTCTGTTGTTCTCCACTTTGAGCTTTTGAGACAGGGTCTCTCACTGAGGTGGAGCATACTGACTCAGCTTAACTGGCTGGCTAAGGGGCTCTGGGGTCTGTCTCTCTCTGCCTCCTCAGTCCTGTGTGCAGCCATGCCTTGCTTTATTTACCTGAGTCTGGGGAACTAAACTCAAGTCCTTATTCTTATATACTATGCACTTTACCTACAGATCCATCTCTCCAAGCTCTCAATGGCCCTTTTTGTACAGCTAATTAATTGCCACAAACCCTTAAAGACTTTGGTTAGCTTTGACATCAGTTTTTTTGCATCTCGATTCAGCTAGAGCTTTCTCTGCTCTGCTGCCATAGCCCCTACCACTTGGCCTAATTGTTCTGCCTACTGTATTGTACTGAAAGTGCATCATTTGTGCCTCTTCTTCATATTCATAGGAACTTATTTTGCACTTGAAAGCACCCATGTTGGCTAGCTCACTAATTCTATGGGATAATGCTCTTGTACACTGTAAAGATTTGACACTTGTATTGGTTTAATAAAACACTGATTGGCCAGTAGCCAGGCAGGAAGTACAGGAGGGCAACCAGACTAGGAGAATTCTGGGAAGAGAAAAGGCTATGTCACTAACCAGACACAGAGGAAGCAAGATGAGAATCCTGAACTGAGAAAAGGTTCCAAGACATGTGGCTAAACATAGATTAAAAATTATGGTTTAATTTAAGTGTAAGAGCTAGTTAGTCTTATGCTTGAGCTACTGGTTCAACATTTAATATTAAGCTTCCGATCAATTATTTGGGAAGAAGCTGCTGAGAGTTGGTGGTGGGTCAGAAAATTCCAGCTACACACTATTACTACCTTCAATTCCTGTGCCAGGGGATCCAGGCCCTCTAGTCTCTGTGGGCACCTGCACTCACATGCATATCCCCACACAGACTCATACATGCATCACATAATTTAAAATAAGAAATCTTTTTTAAAAAAACCTGAGGAATAAATAGTGAGATATCTGATAACTTAATGAAAAAGAAATAAGCTGACTGAGATGGGATTTGTCAAAAGGAAGAAAAGAGCTAAGTCTAAAAATAAGGCTGAAGGCTCTGAGCCTACAGAGAGAGAGCAGCTGCGGCTGGAAGAGAATCATGCTGCCTCTGTGCCCCTGGGTATTGTTGGCCTGTCTCCTTCCACGGCTCAAGCTAGCAAAAGAGCTACAGAAATTATTCAAAAGTGATCGTGTTCCTGCTTGTATTCTGGGTGCCCTGGGAATTATGGTCTGTACCCACAGACCACAGAGGATCAGTCTGCTTTCTCGTAGTGTCCAAGTGAAGGAACTACTGAGCAGGGTCAGGACAGACACAGACCCCCTTCTCTACTGAATTGCTCTACCGAGCTATACCCTTCTGAAATAGCTGTTCTAAGTCAAACTCACCCAAGCAATGATTCTCTATCTAAGGGGAAATTACTTTCTCTGGAGTGACCTAATTTTTCAAATTTGATGCATTTCAACAGGATCCTAACAAACTAACAGGGGCTAAAATCAACAAAATAGCATATATCAGGCATAAGGAATCTTTCATTTCTCTCCAGTGGTTCCACTGACAAGAAAAGCCTGACTTTGGAGAATATTGGAAGTGTGTTCTAAATACTGCTACACTTTAAAGCAAGCAGTTTAAGTTTTTCAAAGACCAAATGTATTTTGATTTATGTTGCATTAGGGAAAGACACCATTCAAATCAGGATTTGATAGCTTTACTGTGTGGTAAAACTGTGCTCAGAGTGACCAAGTTAAACAATATTAGCAAATAAAAGAATAACATGGGGCATTGAAAACACCTCAAAATCAGTCTTGTTAAGATCTAGTTGTGAGCAGTAGCTGTTCATCCTGAGGAAGGAAAGACTGAGCGATAAGGACTTCATCTTATCACATATCTGGAGGCCAGGCATGTAGAAGTCGCAGGCAGTGAGATACCTGGAAGACATTTTTTCTTATTATCCTAAACAGCTGTGCAGGGATGGGATGGAATCCTGTAGTGAGCACTCTGTCACTAGGGCTGGAAAGCCGTGGCCTTAAATATGCTGTACAGTTACATCATTTGAGTATTGTGTTAGGCTACCTGGCCCAGAGGCAGCTAGGGCTGAGATCCAGCCAGAGCTGCAGTAGGTTCTAGCATTAGTTGCCCACACAGGAGTGATTTCTCAGGAATTAACAAAACCTGAAGACTAGTATGCTAGAAAGATCAGGTAAAATGTCTGCTCAGTGCGTGGATTCGTCCTGCACAGTAGACGGTGGTCACAGCTGTGGTTAATTAAAGCAAGAGACTAAAGTGGAAAAAAATCCAAGGGGAAGGATTGCACTGGCAAGGAGAAGAGTTTGCATGCCCACTTGGGTGTACTGATGCATTTGATGGCCTCTCTGGCTCTGTCCTCAACAATGTTCTGTGGTGGAGCCACAGGAGGCAATGCCAAGAGAATAGTCCTCTGTGCTTTTTAAGATAGGGTCTCACTATGTAGCCCTGACTGTATACCTGAAACTTGCTTTGTAGACCAGGCTGGCCTCAAGTTCACAGCCATCCACCTGCCTCTGCCTCCTGAGTGCTGGGTAATTAAAAGCTTCCATGCTTGCTCTTGATGCTATCCTGAATGACAAAGCAGGAGCCCGCTAACCTCTGAGGCAGAGTCAGGGGCTGTCATAGCTTCCTTCCAGGCAAAACAGCAACATAGCACGCAGAGGAACAGTGATGACTTATGCATTTTTATAACTAGAAAGAAAGATTTTTAAATGATCATCTCTTCACCTTGAAATACACATTTTGAAAGTTTTATTTTATGTTCTATGTCTACATTTAATACAGAAAGAAGAAAATGTTTGGTTTTTACTTTGCAAGAATAAACTTGCCTCTAGTGCTAAGTGAATGGTAGTTTCAGAAGTTGCCCCTGCTGTGTCCAGGCTGATAGTTGAAGTACTGTAGTATCCTAGAGAGGAGCTGAGATTTCTAAAGGACCAGATGTTGTCCTCTGGCATGGTCACCAGTTCATTCAGTGATGGAATGCTCCCCTTTTCCATTCTCACTGCCTACACTAGTCTGCCGTGCTGCCAATGGGAGGCAACTAAATTCCTTCTTAGGAAAAGGGTACCTCATCTCCTGAAGATGTGTTCCTGGAAATGAACTGCAGGAACAGAGGGTGTGAGGTGTTGCATCCAAGAGGAACAGGCTTCCCTAGGCATCACTCCTATGGACATGGGAGACAGCCAGGCCACAGGCAAACATCTAAGGCACTTCTTTCAACTTAAAAGAGCTCTGGAGTGGAACATTCCAGACTGGACTGTGGATGTGAGGAGAGAGTCCATTGTGGCAGAGCTAGGTCACCAGGGTCAGATGAGCAGTCTGGGGCATTTGCTGGTGTCTCTGGATACAGAGATTTACCCCAGATTTCTAGGCTGAGTGTAATGGTGTGCTCCTTTAATTTCAGCACTCGGGAAGTAGAGGCAGGTGGATCTCTGTGAGTTCAAGGTGAACCTGATCTACATGGTTAGTTCCAGAACAGCCAGGGCTATGAATAGAGACCCTATCTCAAAAAAAAAAAAAATTCACCTGGTCCCTGTTTTAATTTTAGAACTTTCTTTGTCTAGTTTGTCAGTCACATCACAATATAGGAATTTTTTAATTAAGCACAGACCCTAAGCCCCTCTTCCTCTGCCTTCTCTGGTAATTTCTGTTTTGCCAGGGTCAGTTTGTGTCTCAGCCTGGATACCCTTGTGACTCCCTGTATGGCAGTGTGCTTTCACTTCCCATAGTGTGTGATCCGGGTACCGCACCAGCTGAAGGATGTTGCATTTGCTAAGGCACTGCCAGTACAAAATTTTGCCACAAATTCTCACACGTCCCCACTGAAAAAGGACCCCTCTCTATGGGGAAGGCACAAGAAATGGCAATGATGGCCCGTGGAAGGGAGAAGATTATGTTTTAAAATTCTGATGGGGGTGGATTTTAAGTGTGTGAGGATGTGTGTAGGATTATGAGTGTGTGTGTGCAATGTGTATACATGTGAGTGTAGTGTAAGTGTGTTAGGATGTATGTGTGTGAGTGTGTGCACGTGCGCACTCACACATGCACCATGGTGCACATGTAGAGGTCAGAGGATGAACTTTCAGGAATCAATTCTCTCCTTACACCATATGGATCCCAGGGATCAAACTCAATTTATCAGGCTTGGCAGCAAATGCACTCCCCAGCTGAGCCATTTCTCCAGCCCCAGGAAGCCGATCCTTACACAAGAAAGCAGAAGAAATACAATTAAAACAGCTCCAACACATAGCTGGGGCATAGTGGTTCATGTCTATCACCTCAGCCAGAGAAAGCTGAGGTGAGTTACAGAGCAGTGTGGGCAACATAGTGAGACTTCCATCTCTAAAACAAAAGTGTGTTTGTAAACATAGTTATTGCCTCCTGAAAAATCTTAGTCTCGTTCCTCTTTTTTTCTCTTCTCTCTCTCTCTCTCTCTCTCTCTCTCTCTCTCTCTCTCTCTCTCTCTCTCTCTCTCTCTCTCTCTTTCCTCCCCACAGGACTTACAATAGAAGCCTGGGTAGCCTGCAACTTGGCTATATAGACTAGACTGCCCTCAAACTCCCAAGCCTTCCTCTGCATCCCGAGTGTTAAAAATAGATGTCCACCACCATCTCCCTGGGGTCTATGTTCTGTCTGGGAAGTCGAGCAGATTTGATTATAGGCAGCATGCAGCCCTCAGAGGGCTGTTATTTATTAGCTGAAGTGTTTGAAATGAGGTCTATTTTACCTCCGCTGGTCTCCAAGGATGACAGTCTTGAGGAATCCAAAGATGACAATATCTACATGGTGAAGTCCCACTTGGAGGAGTGGGACCATATCTGTCTTGTTGTCACCGTATCCTTGGAGCAACTGGGGATAGTTATGTGTTGGGTAAATATTTGTTGAACGAGTCACCAAATGAATGCATGAATCTGTGTGGCTAAGACATTCTCAATGCAATCAATTACACAGTCTAAGCCTCTTTTTCAGTTCAAATTATATTCCTTCCTCTGAACATGTATCAGAGCCTCTGGAAGGCCCCGCTTGCCTGACACTATGAAGCAATACCCCATATGTAGATACAAGCTTAGAACAAAAAAAATAAAGGATTTTGATGAAAACAAAGATTTTTTTTTTACTATCTTTCAGTATTAACTCTACAACTATAGTTTGTGTCCCTATGAACAGTAAAGATGATCGTGAAATAACAGTGTTTTTAGCAAAGAGCTGTTCTTATTATGAAGGAAAAGCTTGTTAAATACATGAACATACTTCTCGGTGCATTGGCTACTTTTATGTCCACCTGACACAAGCTGAAGAGGAACCCTCAACTGAGAAAATGCCTCCAGAAAATCAGGCTGTAGGCAGACAGGCTGTAGATCGTCTGTAAGGTATTTCTTTTCTTTTTTCTTTTTCTTTTTTTTTTGGATTAATTTTTATAGAATAAAGTCTTTTTTATCCATGTATCCCCTTATTCCAACTCCCTTCCCCCTCCCGATCCCTCCTGGTCAGCCTTCAGCCTCCCTCCTCCCCATCCCCCCATCCCCTCCCCAGAAAGGGCAAGAAGTCCCAAGGTGGTTCAGCTCAGCATCCACTCCAGGCAAGTCCGATTTCCTCATCCTAATATCCAGACTGGGTTAGGTGTTCCTCTGGAGGGAATGGGCTCCGAAGTGCCGGTCCATGCACAGAAGCACAGTCTGAAGCCTCCCCTTGAGGCTCCACATACTGCCCATATCAGTGGACAGTTGCCTATCTCTGGAGGGCCTAGTTCCTTTTCCTGATGGTTATTTCTTAATTAGTAGTTGATATATGCAGGTCCTGGTTTTCTAAGAAAGCAGACTGAGCAAGCCATGAGGAGCAAGCCAGTAAGCAGCACCCTTCCACAGCCTCTGATCAGCTCCAGCCTCCAGGTTCCTTCCCTGTTTGCGTTCCTGTCCTGACTTCCTTCAAAGATGAACAGTGATGTGGAAGTCTAAGCCAAATATAAACCTTTTCTTCCCCAAGTTGCTTTTGCTGTGTTTCATCACAGCAATAGTAACACTAAGACCTTCAGGATGCATAGAGAGATGGTTTCCTTCATAGGAAGCACTGGTGTCACCATGCATATGCTGCACAAATTCATACTGAAGAGAATAAGGCAGACAGCTTTGAGAATTCCATTAAAGTCACATTTGGGAAATCTACTTATGTCTTGTGTGCAATAAATAACTGTAAGACTTTCAGCTTGAAGAATAAATGTAGGACAGGAATTCAGAGAACAAAAGAAATGTGTATCTAGTTTGTCATGTACCAAAGGTAGCTTTAAAAATAATGTTTTTTCTTGGGAAAGTCTTCTGGGAAAGGGGTCAATTGTTTTTCTTTTTACTTCCCCACATCTTGGCAAGAAAAGGAGGCTCTTCAGGCCGTCATCCACCCTCCTCGGTTTTCCAAATAACCTTAAGGTAGGACATAGCCACCCGTGAAGGGCAGAGACAGTTTTATCTCTGAAAAAGATCATCTTAGCCTTAAACTTCAAAGAAGCGAGTCTGTGATCTGAGGGAGTCACTTCAATGGCTGGGATGAGGAAGGTGACCCAGGACTGATTGTGGGGTATTATTTGTGAGGTTTTTATTTTTGAAAATGAGAATTTCTTAAACTGTTTTCTACACTTTTGTGTGTATGTTTGAAATTTTCCCCACACACAAAATAAGAAAGTGAAAAATGATGTTCTCCTCTTTCTGAGATTGGTATAGATGGCAAGTGCATGAAACATGGGATCAGAAACCCATTTTCTATGTGTAGGGCTCAGCCCTAAAAGATATAATAATAATGTGATCTCCTCTTACTATGGGTCTTTAAATCTGCTTTAACATTGGAAAAGTGGAAGCAACCCCCAGCTTACTTTGTAGGTGTGCTGGCTAACTTTATGTCAGCTTGACACAAATCTGGGGAGAAGGAACCACAAATGAGAAAATGCTCCCATCAGACTGGCCTGTGGGCAAACCTATGGCACATTTTCTTGATTAGAGGTTGATGTGGGAAGGCCTCTTTCACTGTGGGTGCTATTACCACTGAACAGGTGGTCTTGGGTTATATAAGGAAGCAAGCTGAGCAAGCCATACGGAGCCAGCCAGTAAGCTGCACCCCTCTATGGCCTTGGTTTGCATCAGTTCCTGCCTCCAGCACTGACTTCCTCGTGAAGGACCTATAAGGTGAATGAAACCCTTTTCTTCCGGGGTTGGCCTTTTGGTCATAATGTTTATTACAGCAGAAGACAGTGAGCGCTGTGAGGATAAATGGATGAATGTTTATATAAGTACTGTATAACCTGTAAAATTGTACAAGCCCATAAAACTAGATCATTTTAATTGACCTGTAAACTAGAATTTTTTATGCTCTATTTTCCCCAAATTTACACTTAAAGCCATTCCAAACATAAACAAACTCAAATTGTGTGACCGGTTTCATGTCAACCTGCCACAAGCTAGAGTTATTTCGGGAATGAAGCTTCAGTTGACAAAATGTTCCCACCAGACTGACCTGTGGGTAAGCCTGAGGTAGGAGGGCCCAGCTCACTGTGGGTGGTGCCACCGATCAGTAGGTAGGTGGTCCTGGATGGTATAAGAAAGTAGGTTGAGAATTGTGAGGAGCAGCCCCCTCCCCATTTGACCTAAAACAACGATATAGAAGGATTTCACTTATTAAGGACATAAAGCCAGGCAGAATGCAGAAGTAAGGGGATTGTTGTGGTCTGGAATTGGCATTTAGGTAATCTCTTCTCTCTTTGCCCTAGATCTAATTGAAGGGGCAAGCGCTAAATAGTGCAAGTACTGTGAAGGCTTTTGTGTGTAAGTCTGAGCCGCTGTACATGGTAACGTCTATGTGGGCTTTGGTGACCAAGCTTAAACTTGATCTATTACTAATAACTAGCTTTCGTTTGTTAGTTTATTAAGACAGAGTCTCACTGTGTAATCCTGGCTGGCCTGGAATTCACTATGTAGACCAAGTTGATCTTGAACTTGCATATTGCATAGATCCTTGTACCTCTGCCTCCTCAGTCCTGGAATAACTAGACATTTGTCTTAATCTGTGACTATGATAAAAGTTACATCCACAGATGCTTTTAATTTTTTAAAGTGAGCATGGAGGAGCATGTACCACAGCACATGTGTGGAGGTAAGAAGGTAGTTTTGGGGCGTCAGTTCTCACCTCCAAGCTTGTTAAGGTGAGGTCTTTAGTGTTTCAGTCACTGCCACAAACTCCAGCTGTCCTTGGAGTTTTTGATGATTCCTGTCCCCACATCCCATCTTGCCTGAGGAATTCTGAGATCACAAATTGTATAATTTGAGTTTTTAATTCGGGTTCTGGGGATTCAACTCAGGTCATCAGACTCACGTGGCTAGTGTTTTTATACACTGAGATCTCCCTCTGCCCCATAAATGCTCCGAAAAGCTCATTTCTCTACAGGGTTTGGTTTTGTTTGTGCAAAAGATATAAGAATTTATCTAATTTTGCTACTCAGCCTACAATTATGAAAGGCACCTATTTAAATTAAATTTGTTTTTCCATTTTTCATCACTGCCCACATATTTCTTACTTGTCTTTTAATGACTATAAAATGGACTTAAGAAGAGCCGTTGGTTTCCATTATGGGTCATATTTTTAAGCCAATCATAACATAGGGGAAATTATGTGAATGTCAATGTAGATCCCAATCTCTTCACAGGCCTCACAACAGACCCCTCACAAGGAAAGAGAACACAGACCCAGTCCACTGACTGTATTTGTTTGTCCTTTGACAAACAAGATGGCCAGGAAAAAAAATCTCAGAGTATATCCACATGAAGTCAGAAAGGCGCCATGTGTGAGGTCTAAACCACTTCCTCTGGAAAGGATCTGGGTAATCACCCGGCCTAACTTTTGACTCTCTGCTAGAGCCAACTCTGGCTCCGACTCTGGCTCAGGTGTGTCGTCCTCCACCGTGTTCACTTCTTCAATTACAGTCTTCTCCATCAACTCTTCGGACCAATTGCAATTGTTTCCCAGCACGTCAGCTTTGCTGACTGCCTCAGTTCCATTTGCTGTTTTTGGAACTACCAGGACTGTGTTTGGTTTCTTTTTAAAGGCAAGCAGTTTTCTAAAGCTTAAAATATTTCAATTTTGAAAGCTAACAGACTCTTTCTTTAGTCCATGATGAATATTTGAGTAGTGTTATATTTGTCATTCTGGCAGTGCTCGAATTGTACTTGTCATTAATTGTGACTCATCAAAGAAGGTTTTGCTGGTGAGCCCGTGGGTAGCAGATGGTTCGGTTCTGTTTAGGACAATGGCAGCAGTAGACTCCGAGGCCAAGCAGAGAGACTTCTTACACAGTCACTAAAGGCTCACCTGTGAGAAAGCACAGGAATGTGGTGGGGTCAGGACAAGACCAGACTTGTATGGAGGTCAGCAAGGCTCTTAGGTTTGGATTATGGGGAGGTGAGTTGAATGTCAGTGTTGCTGGCATGCCAGGTGTGATGCGAAATGAAGCAGTGGTCTGAATGTGTCTGTCTCTATGGAACCCATCCTGGTAACTATAGTGACAGAGACCACTGTACAGGAAAGAGGGGCCTCTCCAGCAATGATGGTATCAATAGGAACTCCACTGTATGCAAGACACCCTCCTCACAGAAGCTCAGCCTCAGAAGCAGGATAAATGGCTTCCCCTTCTTTTCTTTTCTCTTCTTCCTCTTTTTCTTTCCTCTCTCTCTCCCCTCCCCTCTCTCTCTTTTCATCCCTTCCTCCTCCCTTCCCCGCTTCCTGAGTTCTGTTTTCCTGACCTTTAAACACCAGCCCAGGCATGGCACATGAAGTACAAGTATAAGCAAGCCTGCAGGACTATTCCACACCATCCTGCCATTTGCTTGGTTACCCATCAACCCAGTCACATGAATGATTTTTCTGAGAATCTGGAAGTTAATATGGACACAAGTACATAATTCTTTGGCAAGACATTTAGTATTGTTGTTGTTGTTTAATTAAGAGAAGAGGGCCATACTTGTGCCATTAACAGAGCTAAGAGAAACCCAAAGAATACAATTGAAATTCTCTTGGGGATGCCTCACAGATAATCACAAATGGTTTCATAAATGTAACGTGCTTGGCCTTTCCAAACCTCTGTGTCTTCATCTGTGGATAGACGCCCGACCATGCGTAGTTTGTGGAGTGGGAGGAGGCAAGCACAGGACAGGATGTCGCTTAGAAAGAGAAGCAAAGAAGGCAAGATGTGATGACGCCCTTGTGATGATGTGATGACAGGGAGGGGACGCTCCTAGGCATGAAAGACACAGAGTCACTGTGAGAGTCTTTAAGATGCATTTTGTTTTGTTGTTGCCATTGTTTATTGTGTGAGACTGACTCAAGGCCTTAGCATACATGTGCTTTACATGTGCTTCACCATCGAGACTAAACTCCACCCCAAGAAGAGACTGTTTAAAAGTGTGGTGGTGCACGCCTTTAATCCCAGGAGATAGAGGCAGGTGGATCTCTGTGAGTTCAAGAACAGCCTGGTCTACAGCTTGAGTTCCAGGACAGCCAGGGTTACCCAGTGATATCCTGTCTTGGTAGAGGAGGCACAGTGCTCAAGACTATAGTGAGAGGCATTGGGCTTGGCTGGATAGCACTGAAGATACTTCATTGGTGGGTGTCTTAGTCAAGGTTACTATTGTTGTGACCAAAGCAGCTTGGTCATCACTGTTCATCATCAGAGGAAGCCAGGACAGGAGCTCAAGCAGGGCAAGAACCTGGAGGCAGGCACGAAGCAGAGGCTGTGGAGGAGTGCTGCTTGCTGGCTTGCTCCCCATGATTTCCATGGCCTCCCTTATAGAACCCAGGACCACCAGCCCAGGGATGGCACCACTCACATTGACTTTTTAATTCTTTTTAATTAAAAAAAACCCTACAGGCTTGTCTGAAGCCTGATCTTAAGGAGGCATTTTCTCAACTGAGGCCACTTCCCCTGATGACTCTAGCCTGTGCCTAGCTGACATAGTGTCTACTATGACAGAGTAACTGAATGCCTCCTTGATGAAAGTGGAGAGAAGCAAGCATTTGGAGGGGAGAAGGTAGGGTTGAGCATGAGCTTAGCATTCTCTGACCACCTCGATAGAATGATCCAGATTCCCATTGCTAGACATCTGAGGTTTTTGTGGAATGTGCACTTTACAGATTACATTCTCATGAGTCATCTTCTGAAGAGAAAGCTATTTACTGCCCTCAAGAGACTAAGTGCCTCCCATTGTTATTAGGTGAATTAGAGATAGAATTGGGAAAGTGGGAGGTGCGGTGCATCAGTATTGTGGAGACTAAAACCTAAGCATTAAGTTTATAAACAATAGTAAGCTATAGGGCCAGGAGCTGATTCAGTTAATAATTCATGAAGACCTGAGTTCGAATCGTTAGCACCTACATAAAAAAGCCAGATATTAGATAGAAGCAAGAGGCTCCCTAGCCACCTGGGGTCCTTTCTCAAAACATGAGAGCAATAAAGAAAGTTATGCATGTCAACCCTGGCCTCCACATGCATGTGTGTGCACATACACCCTAACACACATGTTCATAATACAAACGTGCACACATATATGCACATGCGCGAACTAAAATAAATTTATCAAAATATATTCTTAAAACACTAGCTGGCTCTTAGTGAACATTAGCCATTGTTCACTTGGCTTGTTCCTTTTCTGAAATTCATGTATCCATAATTTCTAGCCTTTTTGGACAGAGACACACATAAGGAAAAGGCCGTGTGGCATCTTTTACAAACAAAAACTATCTAAGCTGGGCATGGTGGCTCGTGCCTCTACTTCTAACAGTCAGGGGACAGAAGAAGGGTTTTTTGCAAATTCAAGATCAGCCTGCCCTATATGTGGATTTCCAGGCTGCAGAGTGATTGACTCTGTCTTTAAAAAAATGTGTTTAAATTCATTTTGCTTGATGATACTGGGTATTCCAAAGCAGAGGTGAAGGAACATGGATACAGACAGTCATATTTAGGAGATTTTTTTGGCACATGAGCAGCACCCAAATCCTTTATGATTTCTCTGTTCTGTCTTTTTTGTCTTTATGAGTAACTAAGATGTTGAAAACGTTGGAACCCAAAGTAGATGTCATCTCATATTATGTGTATTTTATTTACATTTTAATTAATTAATTATAATTTTATATCTTCCTACAGAAGATGATTTGAAGGAAATCTCTTGCTTTCCTTGTGGCAGGCTTTCATATGGGAATTGACTTATGCCTTTGATGCTTGAAGGGACTGAAGGGGTGGGGAATGTGTCTGGATTAAAACATTAAAAATAGAACCATAAATTCCAAGGTTAAGTCCCTTGAGTTCCTTGACATTTGAAGTAATTTCCCCAAAGTAACTTCCTTTGTAAAAGCTCATAAATTTCTGAGAAAGTTCCCTGGCAGTGTAGTGGTTAGAATAAATTGATGAGAAATAAAACCTTATCTGCTCTAGAGATTATTGTGTCAATAAAAAAATAGGATTAGATAAAAGCAAGCATTAGTTGGAAAATGGATCAGTTCTAAGTGTGATGAAGTTATATTCACATTAGTCTTTGAAGTAGTGAAGAACCCGTCACATCCAGGGCCAAATGTGTATGACCGTGAATGATTTACTAAACAATCCTATTTGTGTGTATTTAGCACTACATCTTTGACTTTCCACAGCTGACATCTCATCAATACCTGAACCCCAAAGGGATTCTCAATGTCCTGTTTGAGATACTCAAAACTGGTTCCCTTGGACCACCAAGGACCAGACCTGGAAGGAACTGGGCTCTGAAACTGTTGGCTTATTCTTGATTATAATCAGAGTAGGGACATGTAGAAGAGACATTGTTTCTTTATATTAGACGCTGTATCTTCTTTAGAGGCAGATTGTTCCTGGAAATGTATTAGGACGTTGTGTATTAGGCAAACATGGTGGTACAGGCCAGGAGACCAAGGTAGAAGGGGTAAAAACCAGTCTGAGGTAGTAAGCGCCTGTCTCAAAAAGAAGGAAGTGTATTTGGGCAAAACTAACCATTCAGGTATGAAAACTGATGACATACATGCCATTCCCCATCCCCACCACATACAAGGTCATTTTTCACACAGCAGGTCACCACTCATTAGTTTCTCTCTAACACCATTCATGCTTACAAACCAGACTTCCAGATGCTCACTGTTGAAACCTACAAGATCGACAAGAAGTCTCTCATAGTAACTGCATCTCCATTGCCTGTCATTTCTTGGTCAAATGCTGAGTATTTTTGGTTTGTGATGATAACTTCATTTCAAGCCTGAGAGAGCAGTTGACCTGCCCTTGGTCTAATGATACCTAACAGCTGCCAAAACCTATTTCACATCCAAGGAAAAGAGTGTCCCTGGAGCAGGGGACATATAGCCATAGATGTCTCTTTGGGTACCACAACAAGAAATATTCTTCCAATGGTTATAGGGGGAGGTGTGTATTTGACATTTTTATCACATCTCTGTGCACAAAAGAGGGCCAGTGTTAAGAAGCTGAGGCTTTGAGGGGAAAAACATCTTATTTAATTTGCATCTGCAGGGCACCTAAAGCGAGGAAAATTTTGATTTAGTTTTGCTTTTGCAAAATATGCTAAGAGCAAGCATATATTCACATATGTAGTAAAACTCCATTGCTTTTGCTAAGATCTAGAATCCAAAGAGGCCTGGTTTGCAGTAGAGGGTGCAAGAACAGGAGATGGCCTTTAGATAATTATACTAGCTTCCACTTTCTGGCTACTTACTGTGGGAAATAATTGCCTTATTATCTGGTGCACAGACACCTGCAGTAAACAGCAATTGCAGGAAGAGAACTGTATGCTACAGAAACATCTTGTATGATTTACCTGATTTAGTCTCATATGAAGGTGCTTGTCTGACGTCACACAGCTAGTACATGACACCCACAGTACGTATGAAACATACTAACCCCACCCCCATTCCAGGGCCTGCATGGTAAGTTACTTCTGAACAGGGCTGAGAGGCAGCTCAGAAGTTATGAACACTGGCTGCTCTTGCAGAAGACCTGGGTCCAGGTTGCAGCACCCACATGGTGCTCACAATGTCTGTAACTACAGTTCCAGGGGCCTAATGTTCTCTTCTGACATGTGTAGGCCACAGGCGCACAGTTGACCTGCCCTTAATCTAATGATACCTAGGTACACAGACATACATGCAGGAAAAACACTCATACAGATTTTTATAATTAACTCTTTTTTTAAGTTTATTTATTTGGTACACAGCATTTTACCTGCTATGACTGCAGGCCAGAAGAGGGCACCAGATCTCATTACAGATGGTTGTGAGCCACCATGTGGTTGCTGGGAATTGAACTCAGGACCTCTGGAAGAACAGCCAGTGCTCTTAACCCCTGAGCCATCTCTACAGTCCAGTTAAATTTTAAAAACCATAGAGGAACTTTAGGCTCACTGTCTCTTCAGGTTAGCAATTGTTTCAGACTGTCTGTTATGCTATATTCTTCATGTTACATTTACTTAACAGTGTATTCACTTTCTCTGAACATTCCCTCAACACCCCCTTATTGTCATGAAGGTATACCAGTTCATCTAGGACATCTTAGGACATCTTAAGTTACGTCATCCCCAGAAAGCCTCCCTTAATATTTTCTCTGAAACCATACACACCCAACTGCCTTTTAATTTATTCACTACTTTATTATTCTCCTTGCACATTCTCTGACCTCTTATTTTCATGTCACCAGGAATGTGAGAATTAGCCGACTCTGAAACAACCTGGCCTGACAGTTTGTCCAACTTGCTTTGTACCATTCTTTTGAGAGACGAAGGCTTTGTCTCTCCACTGAAATGAAGAGCCTAAGAGAAAGCCAGAGATGCCTTCCCCCCCCCCCCCCCGAGGGACTTAACATGGCACAGAAGGAAATTGTTGGAGCTCTGTTTAGTCAGGGTTTCTGGAATACTGAATGGCCAGGTCCATTGACAGGGCTTGAGTAAACACTGGGTGAAATTAGCAGGTCCCATCAGGAACAAGCCAACTGCACAAATATCTGTTGCCCAGAAAGTTATGTGTGTGATAGCTCATGTCTGTAGTCTAGAGGATCACAGAAATCCAGGCTAGTCTGGGCTGCATAGCAAGTTCTAGGCCAGCTTGGGCTAGAGTGAAACCATCTAGAAAGGACAGCCAGTGGATGTGAGGAGGCTGGGGAGACAGCTCAGTAATACAGTGTTTGCTACACAGACATGACCTGAGCTTGGATCTCCAGCATACATGTAAAAGAAGGGCACAGTGCATCTGGGATTCCAGTTCTGGGGAGGTGGAGAAAAGCAGATTCTCGTAGCTCATTAGCCAACCAGCATAGCTGAAACTGTGAGCTCCAGGTTTGCTGAGAGACCTTGTTTCAAAAACTAAGGTGGGGGGCTGGAGAGATGGCTCATCAGTTAAGTGCACCGTCTGCTCTTCCAGAGGACCCGGGTTTGATTCCCAGCACCCACATGGCAGCTAACAACTGTCTGTAGTTCCAGTTCCAGGCAAACACCAAGACAAATAAATAAATAAATAAATAAAAGTGTTTTTTTTTTAAAAAAAAAAAAAAAAAAAAAAAAAAACCTAAGGTGGAGAGCAATTGAAAAACAACAGCCAATGAGTGGCCTCTGACCTCCAGGCATGGACATGCACAAGCATCAGCTCAGAGGTGAATATTTTGAGGACTGGTAGGAAAGAAATACAACTAGTTGGCAAGAATCAGAAAAGTGGATCATCCTGGAGAGCAGCAAGAGCCTGTCTCAAAAAAATTTTGAAAAGGCTTTATGAAAAATAAGTCACCTTTCTCTTAGTTTTAGGCCCTATAGGGTGGTGGGAATAGTCTCATTTAGGGCCTGGAATGTCCTCTCTCATCCCCCCCTTAGACAAGGCTATTTCCAGAGAAGGTAGATGTGGCAAGTGCCAGGCTATATAGAAGGAATTGTACAGAAGTGCGAAGTGAAATGTCATAGCGGTTGTTCAGATGTGGCAAACCAGGATGACTCAGCCCCTCCCCTACATACATTGTCACCTACACAGTTGGGGACGGTGTCAGGGTGTAGAAAGAGCAACCCTTCTCCTCCCCTGTTGAATCATTCCTGTGCCTCCTCCTGACTACTCTGACATCCCCCACTTCTCACTTAGCCCTCTTGTTTTTACGTTAGGGTTGGGAGCCACATAGAGGCAACTGAACAGTTTGGGGTCTGTAAACATGTAACCAAGAATCACTGTCTCATGGCATCTCATGGCCAGGGACAGGAGGGACAGAGTGTATTTATACTGAAAAGCTTAGGATCTGCTTCTAAGCCCTGTGGAGACTTCGGCCTTCAGGTAACCCACAGGCAGAGACATCTGGCCCAGAACACACTGGATCACAGCCTGTGTTTCATGCCAGTCCACAGTAACAGCCAGCAAACAGAAGAGAAAGCAAAGGTCACAAACTGAGCCACCCTTTTCTTGATATTTCACTGATTCTGGCACTGGCAGGGATCAACAGCAGCTATGGTGGTGTCACCCTCCCAGCCCCACCCTGCCTGCTCCTCTCTGCCACATTTCCTCTTAATGACCTTTTACACAGGTAATCCAGGATTTTTTCATAGAATAGGAACTTTCAGCAAGTCATCTAGCATCTGTGAGTGATATAATAAGAAGAGAGAGACTGAGGAAATAGTCCATGCAGTAAACTACTGTGATGAGCAAGCATGGGGACATGAGTCCTGATCCCTGCACTCACATCAAAAGCCAGGCATGGTGGCGTGTGTTTACAATCTCAGCACTGGAGAGGCAGAGCAAGAAGAAACCCTATAATTCACTGGTCAGCCTGCCTAACTCAGTGACTCCAGGTTTAGTGAGAAACCCTATATTTAAAAATGGAAAACAATTGAAGACGCTCAGTGCCAAGCACTCAGTGCCAAGCTCCAGGCTCCACACTCATGCACACATGCATGTTAACAATAAACATATATGCCACATACCAACAATGAAAATAAACAATAGTAATTATCATAAATAATTAAAATAGGAAGAGCGTATGTTCCACTAGTCACTGGATATTTTTTGTCTGTGGCTGTAAAAATCATAAAAGAGTTCAGAATACTCTTTGAAGGGTTAAAATGTGATGAATACCATTGTTACTGGGATTTTACTATTCACACACCTAGGTGTAAATAGCACCCATGGAGGTAACAAGCAGAAAAGTATAATGTAGAGCACTTGCTAAGTGCTCTATTTACACAAAAAGTGTAAATTGTAACTGTGGTGTAAGGTTGCCATTTGTGAGGAAAGAGGGTGTGAGGGGAAGATGTAATGAGGCAAAAGATTAGCAGGCAATTCAGCCTGTGGAAGTCCACCACCAAGACCCTTGTTGACATCTGACCATAAGTTCTTCTCTTTGTTAAATGTTTCATTACAGTTTAGGAGTGACACTTTTCAATTCTGCTCCCTCCCACCATGACCTTTCTCTACTACCAAGGGTTGGGCCATGCTTGAAGGATAGCTTCTTAGTTTTGTTTTTTTTTTTTTTTAATTAATTTAGCTCATTCTGAAGTTCAAGTATGAGGATGTCATGCTTGGTGGGAAAGCCTACAAAAAATGTGTACATTTCAGAAGGTGCACTTCCATGAGAAACTGAAGGTAGATGTCTTAGTCAGTGTCCTGTTGCTGTGAAGAGACACCATAGCAACTGTTAGAAAGGAAAGCATTTAGTTGGGGCCAGCTTACAGGTTCAGAGGTTTAGTCCATTGTCATCATGGAGGAGAGCGTGGCAGCACACAGGCAGACATGGTGCAGGAGAAGGAGCTGAGAGTTCTACATCCCAGTCTGCAGACAGCAGGAAGAGAGGGAGACTGGGCCTGGCTTGAGCATCTGAAACCTCAAAACCCACCCCCAGGGACACACTTCCTCCAATAAGGTCACGCCTCCTAATAGTTCCACACCCTGGTGACCCAAGCATTCAGATCTATGAGCCTGTTGGAGCCATTCTTATTGAAACAGCCGCATCCCACGCCCTGGCCCTCATAGGCTTATATCATAATGCAAAACCGCATTCAGCCCAACTTTGAAAGTCCCATGAAGTCTACAACAGTTTCAACACTATTTTAAAAGTCCAAAATTCAAAGTCTCTTATGAGACTCATGACAATAACTGTAAACCCCTGTAAAATAAAAATCAAAAAGCAGATCACATACTTCCAACATATAATGGCACAGGATATACATTACCATTCCAATAGGGAAGGAAGGGAGCATAGCAAGGAAACACTGGACCAAAGCAGGGTGGAAAGGCAGCTGGGCAAACGCCAGACTCTGAGTCTCTATGTCTAAAGTCAGTGTGCACTTCAGATCTCCAACTCCTCTCATCCTTGTTGACTGCAGCACACTTCTCTTTCTTAGACTGGTCCCACTTCCTGTAGCAGCTCTCCTTGGCAGGTATCCCATGACTCAGGCATCTCCAACATCTTGGGATCTCCAAGGCAATCCAGGCTTCACCGTCACAGTTTCACACAATGGTCTCTGTAGGCCTCCATTCAGGGGCACCCCTGACACATGCCTGGCCTCAGCAGCTTTCCTTAGCCATGGAAGATTTCACAAACCCTTTTTTGTATCCTTGACTCTAAAACCAAAACCACATAGCCACATTTTCACCAGCTTTCTGCTTTCGATGGTTTCTTCTACTGTTTAAGTTTAGTTGTCCTCAAACCCATACTGTAGACCAGGCTGGCCTCACACTCAAGAGATCCACCTGCCTCTGCCTTTGAGTGCTGGGATTAAAGCACCATGTCTGGCCCTAGGATTTCCTTTCATTCCTTTTCTCAAATTTTATGGGTGGGGTCTTGCCCTGAAGTCATCACTACTTTTATTCCATTTAACATCAGGCTTTTCTTTAAACTTTTTAAAGATTTTATTTTATGTGTATTGGTGTTTTGCCACATTTATGTCTACCTCAGAGTATTGGACACCCTGGAACTATAGTTACAGACAGCTGTGAGCCACCGTGTGGGTGCTGGGAATTAAACCCAGGTTCTCTGGGAGCACAGCCAGTTCTCTTAACCTCCAGGCCCTTCTTTAAACTTATTTCTCTTTGAATGTAGGACTTGTCTGTCTCCATTACACTTCCTGGTGCCCCTTTCCTCCTCAAACTGTATATTTTATATTTTTCCTTGCCCAGCTTGTTCCTTTTCATAAGCTCTTCATAAGACTAACTACTAATAACCAAGTGGCTGTTTTGAAATTTTCTCTGACAATGCTAGTAATCCAAAATTCTTTCATTTAGACTCGGATATTTTGGACAAGAACAGAAGTCAGCCACATTCTTTACCAGATTATTACAAGAAAGATTTCTAGGCCACTAATATTTTTTTTCCTCTGAAACCTCTTGAGATGGGCCATCTTAATGTACATTGCTCTAAAATCACTTTCTTCCACTGCTTTTACTAATATGGCTCATTAAACTCCACTTAAAGTATTCAACTCTTTTCCTAACCCAAACTCTACATTCTGCCAAGAAGTTTGGTCTGATCTGTCACAGCAATACCCCACTCCTGGTACCAACTTCTGTCTTAATCAATATTCTATTGCTGTGAAGAGACTCCATGACCACAGCAACTCTTAATTGGTGCTTGCTTACAGGTTCAGAGGTTTAGTTCATTGTTGTCATGGCAGGGATCATGGCAGCATGCAGGCAGACATGGTACTGGAGAGCGGTGTTAAGATTTCTAGATCTAAATCTGAAGGCAACAGCAAGACCACCCTCAGTGATATACTTCCTCCAGCAAAGCCGCACATCTTAATAGTGCCTCCTTGATGACCAAGCATTCAAATCTGAGCCTACAGGGATCATTCTTATTCATACCACAACATTAGGCTTACCCACTGTATCCACACAGTAGCAGATGAATGTGCTTCCACAGGGAACGCCCAAGATGCAGCTAGTCAGGTTTTGTGATGTGTGGTCCTTCCTCAAGCTCTGCCTGGCAGGTCTGTGCAGTTAAGCTTCCTTAGGAAAGCCCTGGGGACTCTTCAGTACAGCAGGACCAGGCAAACGTGTCCTCCTTGCACAGGCCTGGCAGGGAAGCCCTGGGCTGTGCTTTAAATTTCAGAGCCCTTGGGAACAGGTAAGAGCATCTTCCCCTCAAAGTCTAAAACAAGGTTTTTGGTAGAAAAGAAAATTATTCTCAGAAAACTACAGGATGAAGGAGTCACAGCAGGAGGTCCGAGCCCCTTCCTGATTGTACAACATCTCAAGCCCAGACTTCACCTTTCTCTGCTGTGGATTTTTTTTTTTTATTCTAATTTCTGTTGACTTACAGTTGTCCTTAAGGTACAAAACTATTCTGCCTCCATCCCCCTTTGCAAGCTCACTTTCCTTCCTAGGTGAACTGTCCTAAGGCTACAGCCAAGCCGCCTTTCAGCAACCCCTGACAGACAGGCTACAGCAAGCTGGCCATATACATGGCTGCACAGCAGCTACACATGTCCCACCAGACATCAGCTAAAGAGAGCCCAACTCAGAAGCTGCAGGCTCCCTTTCTTTTCATATGGCACTTTCTGGATCTCGGGAAGCTATAATGCTCATCCCTGAAAGCCAGTTTGCAGTTCCAAAGCTCTGTTGCCCAAGCAAACCCTCTGCCTGGTGGCTGTGCTCCCAGACTCTCCACAATGCAGCAGTGCACCAAGGGAGATGGACTGCTGAGGTGCTGCTGGTTTGCAATACCTGGATAAGGAGATTGCATTCCCTCCTTGCTGGCAGAGTTCTGCAGGGTAATTACATTGGTACCCCTGTGTGACACTGGGTAGAATCTCATTAAAATGGTATAAGAGAAAATTGGGTTGTGGTAAAGAATAATCATTTCATTAGAGTTGATCTGTAATCCACACAACAGAACACTGGCCTGAGCATAAATGCCATGGTTGCTCTGTCTCCCTGATAACACTGCGTGTGGGATATATATTTAGTGTGGCATTTGCTTATGTGGGGCATGATGAAAGTCCTTAAGAGGCTGCTCCAGATTTTCCCTCCTGGTGAGGAGTTAAGGCTGTGCAGAGCAAGCTGTTTGGTCTGTACCCCTCCTGGGAAAGCTGCCTGGCCACCTTTGATAGTACCCTCTGGCAGTTTTACCACATGTATCCTCCGGAGCCCAGAAGAATGTGCTCCTTGGGATCCATTTGGTATAGTCTTCATCCAAGATGGGAGGCAGGCCTGGGCAAAGCAGATGTCATGGGCTGTCGTTTCTTTAAAGAGGTGGCAGGCATATCCCTTCAGCTCCTCACAATAGAGAAGAGTCATTCCAGACAGTTTAGTCATACAGCCCAGGCCTCAAAAGCCTAGAGAAACAACATTTCATGGCACTTCACTGCCTGAAGGACTCCACACATTATCTCATCTGGTAGATGGGGGTTCAGAAATCTGTTTTTAATTATCCTGAGCATAAACTGTTTAATATTTGAAGTTTAAGAGCACTGTGAATGATTTTATATATAAAATATTTTTCACTCTTAAAATGTATCACACTGGCCAGTAGGATGGCTCAGTAGGATAAAGCACTTGCCCTGTATGCCTGGGACCTGAGTTCAATCCCAGAACCCACGTAAGGGGGCAAGGAGAGAATCAGTCCACAAAGAGGTCCTCTAAACTCCATCTGTGGGCTGTGGCATGCAGGCACACATGCGTGTACATACAATAAGAATAAAAATATGCCATGCATAGAACATTCAGAAACTAAGAGAGAATAAAAACCTCTTGACATAACTTTAGCACCTTAGTATGTTGATGTTTGATTTTTTTTTTTCTTCTAGTGTTTTCTTCATGCAGTCTTACATGTTACCAGAATGTTCTGTGACTTAACGTGCGATCAGCTTCTACTTATATGAAGGACATTATTATCAATATGTATGTGTGTATGTATGATGTATATCCTGTTTTAAAAGTCAATCTCACTTTGCCTGTAATCAAAGTACTAGGATGATGGCGAGGGAAGCCTGGGGCTGTTACATTCAGGCTTCTCTTGCGCTCAGCAGCTGAGCATCTGGAGGCTGCTCTTAGGATGTCCCAGCTGTGCCCGGTAGTTGATGTTCTCTTCACCAGCTCAAATTTGTCAGACACTGGACTTGGAGTTATCCAGTGAGCCCTTAGCCTTGCTCTGTGTCATTTAGATAAAACTATCATTTAGAAGCTTAACTGATATTATTCTCGATTTTACTCCATCCAAAGGAATGGCTGCATGTGCATCCAAGTATGCCTACCTCAGCTGAGAGGAGGTATTGGAATCAGCATCCCCAAGGACCTGGCACCTTTCTATTACATTTCCTTATTCATTCTCTCTCTCTCTCCTCTCTCTCTCTCTGTGTGTGTGTGTGTGTGTGTGTGTGTGTGTGTGTGTACACACATGCACACCCGCCGTGTGTGTGTGTGTGTGTGTGTGTGTGTGTACACACATGCACACCCGCCGTGTGTGTGTGTGTGTGTGTGTACACACATGCACACCCGCCGTGTGTGTGTGTGTGTGTGTGTGTGTGTGTGTGTATACACACATGCACACCTGCTGCAACACACATGTAGAGGATAACTATGGAGTTGTTTCCCCTCTTCACCATTCACCATGTGGATTCCGGGTATCAAACTGAGGTCCGGCTTGGTATCGAGTATTTTTACATTTTTACCCACTGAGCCGCCCCTCTGTCCCTGGTCACATTGTGTTCCCTCTTTCACCTTTGTCACACACACACACACACACACACACACACACACACACACAGTCTAGAAGCACACCTCTTTCTTGTGACCTCTAAATTGAAGATTCTTCCAAAGGCTGCCCTAATCCCTACATTTGCAGCCTGAGCTTGCTGGGAACAGTGTGGAAGTCCCTAGCCTTCCTGTATACTAAGAAGGAAAAGGGACGCAGCTAAACACAGCTGAAAAAAACTGAGGGATGCTTGTGTTGGGCAGCTCATCCATCATGATGACCGGTAAAGTCTAAAGCTTCCTGGCTGCCAGGCAAGTGTTTCTCCTAAGCCCGGGAACCTATGGAGCATACAAATGTCTTCTTTTTTCTCTTCCATCCTCTTTTTTTTTTAAGTAAGCATAGCTCCCTGGAGTGCACTTACTCTCCAAATATGTACACAGGCAGGATGTGAGAGATCACTTCTGTCTGTAATGGATGCCTTGTGTCCAAGATATTTTCCTGAGCATTGTGCTATTCATCCTAGAACTTCTAATGCATGATTAATGTGTGTTTAAACAGTCATTGCCTAATCGGACTGCTTCACCTTAGGGATGCTGGTGAGTCAACAAAGCAGACTTACACAAAAACACCATCCCATGCGCAGAGCCATCTGACAACTCCAGTGGTGTGCAAAGAATAAACCGCCGAGGTTCAGGTGGCGCCTGCACAGCCTTCCATGTTCCACTGAGCTGGAGACAGCTTTCAGAGACCCCATTCTGGAAACACTTCCAGTCTTTTATGTGAGCATCTACCAGCAAGACTCCATGAGGACTGGGTGTTCTTACCTGATGGGAGCTTTCAATCTAGTAGAAATAATGAAGGGTTAAGGGTGCCTGGAGACTGGCTTAGAAAAGTGAGGGGAAATCCAGGTCACATAGAAAGGGGGTGTGTGTGAACCCTGAGTGTTAGTGGGAAGGAGGGAAAGGGGCTTGCAGTTACCCTGGGGATGTCCTGGAACGTTGTGGGGGCCTTTCCCAGGCATCCACACACGCCACCCAAGTGGCAAGCTCAGATGCCTGTGACGAGCCTTGTGTCCGCTGAGCTATCTGCCTGTGGGTAGGTGAAGCTCTGAGTCCCACGAGCTGCTGCTTCTGGCCTGGCTGGCTACAGAGTGAAGTGTCCCATGAAAAAGTCCCAAAATTCTCGCTTTTTACCCACCCACCTCTAGTGTAATTTGAGCCAAGAGACTGTGGACATTCTTAGCATTTTTATCTCATCCACTGTTTACAGCCTGTCAGGGTCCTTAGAAGATCTGCCTGTGACTCATAGAACCTGAACCTTTAAAGTGGGTCATGCCTGAAAAATAGATGAGAACTTTTGCTCTATGGGATGTTAGTTGGGGGACAATGTAGTGCCAGACTCTTTCTCTCTGGCAAATAGGGCAGAGGGAGATCCAGACCAGCCGGCCTCTCCCTGGGGTTGGAGCAGGATGGTGGGTGTTGACATCCCAGCACCCACTAGCCACCAGGGGAAATCACACGCTGAATCGGAAGCCTTATCGAAGCAAGAACTCACTTTATTGCATCAGTCTGGGGCTTATATAGGATTGTGAGAAGGGGGTGGGAGTCTTGGGATGGGGTAGGTGGGGTGGGGAAAAAAGGCCAATAGTATTTTATCATGTTAGCAGAGGCTAGGCAGAGGTGGTCTTAGGTCAGGCTATGCTGAGTCACCCACACATGGAGTTTATGGCCAGAGACAGGTGGCCAAACTCTAGGAAGGCTTAGGAATTTACACTGGGCCTCCACCCCGGAGCCTTAGAAGGGCCCAACAGTGTAGGCCTGTCCTTTTCTGAGAAATCTTAGAGCTGGTTGCATATAAATCAACCCTAAAAATGGGAGCCTGGCTTGGAGATACCTATATGGAGAATGTTGCTGTGTATGTGTATTTATACATACTTTGAAAAAAAAAAAAAACCTTCCTTCTGGAAACTGCTTTAGAAGTTACACTCATAATTGCTACATGATTCAGACACCAAGTTACTGAAATGTTCCCTCAAGGAGTGTTTGACATTCAGTGGAAATTTTAATATAATGGAGTGAACATGTCAGAAATCCAAACAGATTTTTAACTCTTTGACTTTTGATTCATACTTGAAAGGATAGCTTCTGGTTGGCTTTTTTTTCCCTCTCCATGGCTTAAAAATAAGAGTGAGTAGTATAGACTAACACCGATGCCCCTCAGGGCTTCTTCTGATAAATCCTAACACATTTCCCAGGCAGCAGCCAGTTACGCGTATTGTACCCTTTCAGCCCCTTAATCTTGTTGACCATTGGAAATGCCTTATAACACAATAGTGATGTATTCGGGTCCATGATTACCCAGCTCGGTGGCTTCCTGTGAAAGTCACTCATCTTTTCTATTCCTTCCCATCTGCCACATAGTCCTGACTGAGCCCCTGCCTCACAAGGATGCTGTGATGGTTAAGTGATCCATGCACCATGCTGGATGCATAGTTAGTACTGACCAACAAGAGATGAGCTCTTCTTCCCTCCTACCCCTCCCACCCAGCATGTCCTCCTGGGGGAGAAGCCCAAGGATGGATAGCACAACCATGTTAGCTCACCTTCTAGGGTAGAAAGCTTTCCATGATGGGGAGTTCTACCTGGAGAAGGGTTTGAGCTACCTGTCAACTGTCATGTGTTTCAGCTGCCTCTGCCTTGGTAATAAGTAAAATTGACTTTAGAAGAAGCAAAGCTTTTCCCAGACTGTGTTCTCTCTTAATGTGCAGCTGTGCTCCCTTGCCACGTGGCGATCCTCCCTCCTGATTGTCACACCTCGGTCAGTGATGTAAATTACTCATCCCCTCCTCCTCTTGTCCTCATTCTTCTGTCTGGTTGTTGTTGTTGGGGGTGTTGTTGTTGCGGGGGTTGTTTGGGAAGGTAGTTGTTGTTTTGAGACTGGGTTTCTCTGTGTAGCCCTGGCTGTTATGGAACTCTCTCTGTAGACCAGTCTAGTCTTGAACACAGAAATTCATCTGCCTGCCTCTGCCTCCTGAGTTCTGGGATTCCCACATCCAGCTTTTTTTCTGTTTTTAATATCTCTTCATTCCTTGAAATTTCCTAAAAGCCAGAGTCTTAGTTAAGATTTCTATGGTTGTGAAGAGACCACGACAACTCTTATAACGGAAAACATTTCTTTGGGACTGGCTTACAGTTCAGGGGTTTAATCCATTATCATCATGGCAAAAGCATGACACCATGCACTCAGACATGGTGCTAGAGAGGTGGCTGGGACGTCTACATCTTGATCTGTAGACAGCAGGATGTGAACTGGCCTGAGCTTCTAAGACCTCACAGCCTAGCCACTAATGACTCACCTCTTCCATCAAGACCACACCTACTTCAACAAGGCTACACTTACCCCAACAAAACCATGCCTGCTCCAACAAAGCCACACCTACTTCAACAAGGCCATATCTACTATGGGCCTGTGGGGAGCCATTTTCTTTCAAACCACAACAGCTAGGGATCACAAAAAAAAGAAAAAAGAAAATGCTTTTAAAATCAAATTTAGAGCTAGGTGTGATGACACACATCTTGAATCTCAGCACTCTGAAGACAAAGGCAGGTGGGTCTCTGTGAATTTGTAGCCAGCCTGGATTCATAGTGATTTCACATAGAGAGACCATGGCTTTAAAAATAAAAATTAATTAAAATTTAGAATTCCAAATGGAGGGCTGGAGAGATGGCTCAGCCGTTAAAGGCTAGGCTCACAACCAAAAATATAAGAATTCCAAATGGATTTTCTTTTGTAAATTGTTTTTTTCTATAAGCAATTTATAATGCATAAACCATATAGGGAGATAATTTCAAATGTCAGTTTTTTGCCTAACTTAAGTTTACCAGAGTGAAATTGAGATCATAGTTTCTGAATATGTGGAGTTAGAAACAAAGTATACATGGGAAACTTTGAGTTTATGCATGGGTTTTTGTAGTCTTCCAAAAGTATGCTTCTGTGGTGATATAGTTAATAAAAAGTAGTCTGGAATATCAGAGGATAGAGCCACCCACAGAAGCCAAGCCAAGAAGGTCAGGGAGTGGTGACCCATGTCTTTAATTTCATCACTCAGGAGGCAGAGATTCTCTGGATCTCTGTGAGTTTAAGGACTAACAGCCAGGCAGCAGTGGCACACAACTTTATTCCTAGCTCTAGGAAAGTTGAACCAGGAAGTAAGATAGCTAGGGGGCGGGGGAGGGTGTCTTCCCTTTGCCTGTGTTCCTAGTCAGGCTGAGGACTTGTGGAGATAAATCCTACCCCATTTGGCCTGAGGAGCTGGCTGAGTGAGAATTGACTGTGGTTTGTTCCCTGTCTCTCTGATCTTTCAGCTTTTCCCCAATATCTGGCTTCAGGTTTTATTATAATACTAAATAGAATTTGTGTAATATCTAGCGCCCAACTTGGGGCACAAACCCATGACCCTGAGATTAAGAGTCTTATGCTCTACCAACTGAGCTAGCCAGGCAGTGACTCCAGCCACATGTAGCTCCAGCCACCAAGAAGCTTTTTTGCCAAACCATGCCTCAAATGTTCCTAACTAACATTCTTCACATACATTCTCATATCTAGAGTAAATATCCACCAGCTAGACCTAGGTAACGTTAGCTAAAAGTAAACCATTTAAGATATCACACTTTAGGGCTGTCATAAAATGAAACCAGTTTCTTAACTATATAAGTATTTATTAAGTCATGTCCTAATTAATTTTAACTGTCAACTTGACAGCCTAGAGTCACCTGAAAAGAGAGACACAATTGAAAGATTGCCTAGATCAGACTGGCCTATGGGCATGTCTGAAGGGAATTGATTATTAATTGATGTAAGAGGGCCCAGCCTACTGTGGGCAGCACCATCCTCCAGGCAGGTGGTCTTGGACGGTATTAAAAAGCTAACAGAACATGAACTATCTAGCAAGCCAGTAAACGGCATTCCTCTGTGGTTCCTGCTTCAGTCCTGCCCTGACTTCCTTCAGTGAGGAACCATGACCTGGAAATATAAGCTGAAATAAACCCTCTCCCCCTCAAATTGCTTTTGGTCATGGTGTTTGTCATAACAACATAAGGCAAGTTAGAACAAGTAATAACTTTAAATGGAGTCACTTCTACAGGTATAAGAAGGGTCTCAACTCTCATTGAACCAAATGGACATATTCGGGGAGTTTAAAAGCTTGTACATTTCTAGCTTTTGTAAACAGAAAGGAGTGGTTTAGCGTTTGAAATCGTGTTTCTCAAGGTTTAAAGCCTGAATTGCCTGTAGGACTTCCAACATAGCTGCCTTAATTAACTTTAGTAAATGAGTTAACCAAGCCAGCATTCAGAGTCGTCTATCTTTAAAATGAGCTTGGGTATTTGAGGTACGGACAGGATGCTGTGAGGCTTCCTTGTAGGAAAAGGGGGTTGAGAGAGCAGGATGAAGCCTGAGCTCACTTCTGTCTGCCCTTAGGAGGACCTGCCTACTAACCCTTCCTTCAAGCACTGCACCCCATGACCCCCTCTCCTAAGCACACAGTGTAATCCAGCTTCCTCTCCTAGTGTGTGAAGTCCTCTTCATCATGGCTCCTAAAGCAGTTCATTGATACATTATAAGTACCACAGAGGCCGGGGTGGGTGACAGGTACCACAGAGGCCGGGGTGGGTGACAGGTGCCACAGAGGCTGGGGGG
>PVIH01019710.1:0-34554 GCA_004025045.1 Sigmodon hispidus
AAAAAAAAAAATTCAGAGGGAAAGATGAACACAAAGAAAATATAGGTGTAGCAATCTTATTTGTATTTCTTCCCTTGATAAGCCATGCTTATCATTCTTATCCTCTGTATAGTTATTGTTAACTCTTCCACATTTTAAATTCTTTTTACTGTGTTTTTTTTTTTGATAAATACAAAATAAAGAAGGAAGAAAAAAAAAAGAAAGTTAACTGAAGTCTGCTGGTAGGAATAGAAAAAAAAGTTGATGGCTCATAATCACAAGATCCAAAGGAAACCCCTACATTTAGTCTCTTCTCTTGTCTCAGACTTTCTTTAGAGCCTTTCTTAGTGTACCATGATGGGATTTAGAACAATGTTTGGAGTGTGTATAAATGAGTAACTGCTCACAACAGGCCTAATGGCACTGTGAGTGGGAATTAAATTAGACTCTGTTCTATGAGCGCCTTGGACAGGCTTTGTCTCAAATAGACTAATTCTAGTGTGTCACACCTACACAGTTCAGAGTCTCTACATGAGGGTAATGATAAAGTGTTAGAAGTGGTGGCAATGATTTCAAGACATTGTGAGTGAGATTAATCCCATGAATTGGTATACTTAATGAGGTTAAAATAACAAACTTTGTTAAATGTGTTTATTCAAACTTAAAAAGTGAAGTATATAAGAAGCTGATGAATTATGTACTTTAAATGGGTGAATTACATGGTGGGTCAATTATGTATTAATAAAGATGCCTTAGGAAAATATATACATGAAGTCCTAGAAACTAATTCCAAACACCATTTTATAGCTGGGGAAATCAAAACCCAGATGGGGTGGGATTCCATAAGGCTCCATATATATTGTCTGTCAAAAAATACTTCATTATAATTTGATATTGTGTATATATTTTACTACAAGAAGAAAAAATATTTCATTTTGTATTCTGCCATAGAATAAATCTGAGTGAATAAAATTATAAAATGTGACTGACTTATTCCTGTTTTCTTGATACTCTGACAGCTAAAGATGTCTTGAATAGGAAACAGTTGAATAATTCATTTTCTAATAATGAGCTGTGAAACAAGTTGAAATCTAAGACCAAGGATATAAATCACAGGTTCCCAAAGGAAAATGGAAAACATGCCAGCTAGATATAACTTGCCCCCAGTTTGGGCTTTTCACCAAGAACCCTCAGGGCTTTGGCCTTCAGTGCATTGCCAGGAAGTCATTAGACCCAAATGGTGTAGACTACAAAGAGGTCAGTCACAGCCAGTGAGCAATGTACCTCAGTTCTCAAAAAGTGAAGAGTGAACTTGCTGTGAAGAATTGAGAAAACATCCTCAATAATTCAAGTTAAAGGCATTCGTGTGGATAAATAAAATGAAAATGTAAGGATTTCATTTCTTTGGTTTTTGTTTTTAAAATGTATGTGTATGCATTTGCATTAATATCCACATGTGTGTCTATTTGAGTGAGCGTGTGTGTGTGTGTGTGTGTGTGTGTGTGTGTGTGTGTGTGTGTGTGTGTGTTGATTATGAAGGCCAGAAGAACAGGGCATCAATCCAATCCCCGGGAGCTGCAGTTACAAACAGTTGTGAGCTGCATTCTAGACAAGTATTGTACCACTGAGCTGTACTGCCACTCAAACGCAGAAAGTATAACTAAAATCCTCAGGTTATTTGACTATCCCACAAACTCAGAAGTTTTATTGCAGCACACTTAAGTGCTAAACTCATTTGAAAAGAACTCTGTTTTTAAGTTCTAAACTGCCAATAGTTGACCAAGTCAGTTCTTTTCTTTAAAACAAGAGTGATTCCAGTGTTACTTCTGTAAAATGGAGTTACACTACAGCCCAGCTCTCCTGGTAGTTGCACTTGTTGATTCATTAATGCAGAAGATTTTAAGTGATTGTTTATATCCACTTCTCTAAAGCCAAATAAAATTATATTCAAAGATTGCTAAGAGTCTACTGCAAACTTTAAGAATAAAAACAACAGGGCAACAGGACAGCATAAACAAAAGTCATTACATTTCACAAGATACAAAATAAATGTAGGGGCTAGAGAGATGCCTCAGCATTTCAGAGTATTGGCTGCTCTGCTAGGGAACCTGAGTTCTGTTCCAGCACCTATGTCTGGTGGCTCATAACAACTTGAAAGTCATGGAGAAGGACAAAGACAACAGAAGACAGAGACTCACCAATTGGTCCAAAACCTTCAGGGTCATGGGGAATCCAAGACAAGCCCCCAACGTTGTGCCCATGTCATGAGATGCTCAACAAAACCACCATGGAGCTGACTTCCCAATGCAAAAACAAAGGTTTTATTTGAGCCCAGACAAGGACCTCATACAGCACTCCAATTACAGTGAGTGAAGGAGAAAGTCCTGAGCCCTGATTACAAAAGGCTTGTATAGGGAAAAACCTCAAGCAGGGAGCTGTAGGTCTTGGTGTTCTAGGTTTGGGTGAGGGGACATAGAGTGAGGTAATCTTTTGAAATTATTGGTCAGGCTATAGATGCAAAACTGCTAATAGTTGTAGAAGGCTGACGGGAATTGTGGCAGGATATGGAAGTCTGCAGAGATACCTGGCTCATGTTAAATTTTACTACCATGCCTCCTGTTTAACTGTGTCTGGGATGTTTGTTTGGACTCTGCTGTCACAGCACATTTGGGGGCTTGAGTTCAGCCCCCAATCACTGTATGGAGGCCTGTTCCAAGATGGTGTTGGTTCTCTTCTTTCACTTTTCTCTTCTTATAAAGCCTCCTTCTGGATGTTCCCTCACCTTAATTATCCCCCAAACACCTTACTTCCATATATCATTAACATATTAATGGAGTATTAAGTTTCCAACATCTGAGCTATTAGAAGACAAATTTACACAACAGCACACAGGCAGAGAGTGCCTGGATGGCCAGCAATAACAACCCTGAGCACACTTACTTTGTGGAAACAGTGCATGTATATTCCTGAATGTGCTGAGAACCAAGGCATGGTTAGTGTGAGAGTCTGCACCCGACCCAGAAAGAACCCTTTACAAGCCTATACTAGATTCCTCCAGACTCTGCCTGATGGGTCTTTTGCTTGATGATCACAATTGCCTCTAAAGACTGAGTACTTCCAAAGCACAACAAAATGTGTGGAAAGTCTTGAGAATGCCCTAAACTTTCAGATACCATGGTTTGTTATGTGCATGTGTATATACATCACACACAAACACACACACACAAAGAGAGAGAGAAGAGAGAGATTCTGTTTTCATAATAAAGGCAAATATAAATCACTTAGAATTAGGATTAGTCTTTCTTGCCACAGTGACTAAATTTCCTGAGAGAGACAACTTGAAAAAAATAAAGGTTTTCTTTTAGCTCATGGTTTCAAAGTGCTCAGTTAATTCTGGCAGAGAAGGCATGATGGCATGAGGGAAAAGCATGTGTCATACCTTGGAAGGTCATAACTCAGCGAGCGTTACAAGAAATGGTCAGGGAAAGTAAGCTGACCACACTTCTGGGACAAAAGCAACTTAAGGAAGGGTTCATTTTAGCTTGCACTTCAAGGAGGTGGCCCATCTTGTTAAAGACATCCTGGCACCAGGAGCTTGAGGTAACTTGTCACCTCGCACCCACACTTAGAAAGCCAGAAGTGCTGACAGCCGGGGCTTGGCTCCTTTTCCTTTTCATTCAATCCCAGCTACCATATGATGCCTTACTCTTAATGGAGCCTCTCACTTTGGTTATCCTAATCTAGAAACCGCCTCATGCACATTTCCAGAAGTTTGTTTCCATGGCCATTCTAAAGCCCATCAAGTTGACCATCAAGACTTACTATCGTATATCTGAAGACCAGCTCCCAATACCCTGTTTCCTCTACATAGGCTCTGCCTGCTAAAGTTTCTGTAACTTTCCAGAATTGCAACATGGGTTGGAGACAAAGAATTCAAAATATGAGCTTATGAGGCAGGGGTATTTTATGTTTAAATCACAATGGTACTGATGACATTTAACACAGTCCTCTGTTAATATGTCTTTTGTGAGAGCATGGGCCCCTGTAGAATGAGGTTTCTGACCCACCTAAGTCCCATGGTTCAGACTTGCCCGCCACTGCTTCTCTGGACCAGCAATCCCAAAGTCCCAAAGAAACACACAGATGCTTATATTAACTTCATGCTGTTTGGCCTATGGCTCAGGCATATTACTAACTAGCTCTTTCATCTTAATTCAACCCATTTCCATTAATCTGTTCTGCCACATGACCTGTGGCTCACTTGTGTTCCTTTACATGTTGATTCTTGGGTGGCTGAATCAATCTCTGTCTGCCTCTGCCTCGCTTCTCCTACCTAGGCTCCAATTTCCTGCTTACTGCTACAGTGCCTGCCATGGCCAAAACCGTTCTTTTATTTAAAGAATGATATTCACAGCCTACAGAAAGACATCTTATATCAGGCCCAATTATGTTTTCTTACTCTTGGAAAATTATTATAGAGTTTTAATCTATGACTCCATGTATTAATTTTCCTCTAGTTCTTTTTTCTTTTACTTTTTAATGTTTTAGACAGACCTTAAACATTTGGTGACACTTGATTCATGGTTAGTGTGATGGAACCTGTGTTTGCATGGATAAGGTTTGTTCAATGGTGATTTCTGCTGTTAGTTAAGCTGCTTTTCTTCATAGCAGGTACCAGGATGGTCCCCCCCCCGAATCTATGAGGTCCATACCCAGTGACTCAGTCAACAGATGATTTAAGATAGTGGGAGGGAAAAACAAAGCATCTGTAGTAGACAAATACAGTTTTATCTTATTATTCCCTAAGCCAAACCTCACATAACCATCTAGATAGCATTTAGCTTGTGTGGACCTTATAAATAATATGGAGATGGTTTTAAATAGATAGGAGGAAGTGTGGGTTAGATACCAGTACTACAGTATTTCTGTGAGAGACTCCAGCATCTTAAAATTTTGCTCTCTGCAGGGGCCTTGGGAGCCAATCTTCTGCACATACCAAGCACAACTGTCTATATGATACTTTCACCTGAAAACAGTTTCTCCAGAGAAGAATCCTTGCCTTTTCTCCTTGTAAAGTACTTTCAGGGCTATTGAATTCCTATGACTGGAATATTTCCAGGTTTTCGAAAAGTCTGGTGACATGTGTGTAAGCCTCCTTCTGTTCTAAGAACAGTAGATATTGGGGTAGTCCTCACTCCCACATGTCTGCTCCTAAGCCTATAGGGTAGGCGCTCTCTGACTTCACGCTGTCAACCCTTTCCACCTTCTTCCAGCCCAGAGACCACTCTATGCTCTGGTCCAGACTCATTTAACTCTGTTTCTCTGCTAGCTGCACTCAACCTTGTCAGGCAAGTCATGGAACAAGACACTGTCTCCTCATTTTCTGCTCTCTTCAAATGAGCCTCTGTCCCCACAAGTGACACTGTAGCTAAGCCCAGGAAACAGAAGAGTGGAAAATGGTAAATCTGAGGTTTCTGAACTCACACAGGGTGAAAATTATTGTTCCTGACTCAGAATTTTTAGTCTGACTTCCTTCATTCCTCTTTGCTGCCCTCCCCACCCATGTTCACAAGACTCTAAAACACAAAAAGAAAACACTCTTTTTATTGTTTAGATATAGAGTCAAAGTAGAAAGTTGCATAACACACACACACACACAATCCAAATGGAAATTAATCTGCCTAATGCACCATTGTTAACATTTTGAAGTATTTTTTCCTGTGCTTTGTGCCGTTTAAAAGTATTAGGATGATAACATACATAAGTCACATTTTGCAAAGTGACTGTGCATGGGGCTGGAGAGATGGCTCAGTGGTTAAGAGCACCGGCTGCTCTTCCAGAGGACCTAGTTCAATTTTCGGCACCCACATGGCAGCTCACAACTGTCTTTAATTCCAATTTCAGGGGACCTGATGCCCTGATGCAGACATAAACATAAGCAAAGCACCAATGCACATAAAAACTAAACAAATTATTTTTAAAAATCAATGTGTGTGGGTTTTGTTTATATGTTTGATTTCTTTGGTATGGTTTGTTTTATTTGGAGACAGGGTCTTTCTACATTGTCATCTTAGAATTGACTATGTAGACTATGCTGGCTTCAAACTCACAGAAATCCATCTGCCTCTGCCTCCTCAGAGCTGGAGTTACAGGCATGCACCATACCCTTAGCTTTTGCCTGTATTTTTAATGTAATATTTCATTAGTTCTTTGAGAATTTCATGCTGTGTATGATGTATTTTGAACATATTTATTCCTCGCCCTCTAAAGTCCTTCTCCACCCACCTTCACCCCATCTCCTCCTAGCTTCATGCCTTCTTATTTTTAATAACCCACTGACTCCACTTTGTACTGTCTGTGTAGCTGTGGATGCTGGGCCATCCAATGAAACATCATCAACCTAGCAGGGGTCACACCAATTAAGCCATTAGCTGTCAGTTATTCCTCAGATAGACTTGGGGCCTTGTGAACCCTCTCCCCTCCATGCTGCTATGTTGTCTTCATTTTGTGCAGGTCTCATCAGGCAAGCACAGCTGTGTGAGACCATGAACGTAGTGACCCTATCATATCCAACAGACACTGGATTTCCTCCAATCATACCTGACTCTGGCTCTTACAGTCTTTCTGCCCCCCTTCCTTGCCTCTTCCACAATGGACCTGTGGAAGAAGGGAGAGGCGTGTGATATAAATGTCCTATTTGTGGCTGAAGACTCCATAGACACTTATTCTGTCTACTCTAGCCATTTGTGAGTTCTGTGTTAACCAGCGTCTGCTATACAAACAAACTTCTCTGATGAGGTCTGGAAGTGTATTGTTTTATACTTTTATCTTAACAAATAATGGCTATGTGTCTAGATGGATAAATAGAATTCACATATAAACTTTAATTGATTATGTTGGTTATATGAACTATGTACCATAGTTCATTATTTTCTTAAAAATGTGTTTATTTATTATTGGTGTTTTGCCTGCGTTTGTGTCTGTGTGAAGGTGTTGCATCCTGGAGTTATAAATAATTGTGAGCTAACATGTGATTCAGGAAATGGAACCAAGGTCCTCTGGAAGAGCAGTCAGTACTGTTAACTGCTGAACCATGTCTCCAGCCCAGCCCATTATTATTTCACTGTATATTATGATAAATATCTCAAAAGCTAGCATATTGGTATGTTACTGTGTTGATCTTAAGGATAGAAGTCTGGAACAAGGCATATGAATTAATTCCTGTCATCAGTGGCCCCTTTACTGTTTATGGCTGAAAGTTATTATTGGTCTTTCAGATTTTTGACCACCTGTTAGGCAAGAGTTGCAAACATCACACAGTAGCAGTGTCTCTTCATAGCCTTAAGGGACATCCAGAAACACAACGAGCATTTGTAAATCCACACTCCAGCAAGCTTCCTTGCCCGCTCGTTTGCACAGCATCTAAGCGCTCTGAAGTTTTCCAGCCGGGACATTTTGAAGACACAGACTCGACAATGAAAGTTCTATAATACTGTTAATATAAACAGCATTGGCCATTAACTACTCGGATTGCTTCAAATGAAATCTCCACAAAGACACAAGAGTGTCAAACAGTAATTATAAAAGCCTAAGCAGTTTTTTTTTTTTTACTTGTCTTGTGATTATAAACAGAAAGCTCTTTACATACACACTATTAACTCTTTATAAGTAATTAGGAAGATATGGCTTCCCTTGAGACTTAATGATCACACTGAGGAGTCATACCTTTGTCTGTCTGCTCCAGAGACCAGAACTTTGTCCTTGTGGTGTGACAGAATCTGCATGTGAGGACAATCTCAGACTTGAGTGATGAGGGTCACCAGCAGGGCATGGTTCCCTGCATTTTGGAGGGTACTGACTGCCAACTTCCATCACGTGGGTCCAGAATAGACTCGGGAGCATTGGTTTCAGGCCAGGCTGCCGTCTTCCCATCAGGCATCTCAGGCAGCCTGCAGCAAACTCTGCCTGCCCTAGCTATTGAAGACTGAATAATTGGCAGAGATTTAAATGGCTGCTGACTTGCATTTGGAGCCACCATTCAAATTTTAAGTCTTTCATTAGAGCACAGAGCATCCTTTTTCAAGGCTCAGATCCCATGATAATGATCTTCATGATGATGAAGACTCTTGCTAGAACACCAGAAAAGTTGGATGATTCTTCCTGCCTTTCCTCATCCAACTGTGTTTAAACAAGGTAGTACTTTTTGGGGCAATTAGAAAAGAAGGGATAACATGAGTAGGTGAAAGTCCCTTTTCAGAGAATATAGACAACACATCTAAAAGTACTCCCTGTCCAGATAGCTATGATTGTCCTTTTAGGAGAATATAGGAAGAGAACCTTGAAAATTTGAACTTTAGATGTGTAGTTCCCAGTGACCTAAGTCAATCTTACTCCCAGAAGGCTCTGTAAGATTATGGCAATATGGTTTATCTGTGCCAGGGGAGAGGTCTGCTGTAGTTTCAATGTATTTATCAGTCTTTATTGAGATAGGAGGTGACTAGAAAGGAAGCTACAAAGGTTTAGTGTGTGTGTGTGTGTGTGTGTGTGTGTGTTTAAATCATTTAGAAGGCTGGATCAGCCAATGTGGAAATGTAATTGTGATTCTGAGCAGGCTTAGACTTAGTCACAAAGAGCCAGAATAATGTGTTTTTATACAAGGCATTCATTTATTCATTTTTATTCATTAATTCTTTTACAGTGCCTCTATTACAAGTGCCAGGCTGTGGGAAAAATCTGGTTTCTATCCGTAATGAGTCAAAATTAAGGGAAGAGAAGGGTACAAGGAACACAGGACAGAGAATGAAGATAAAAAACTGTGATGCAATGCGGTGTGATCATTATTAACATAGCAACTGGTCTAGTACCAAAATTCAGGAAGAATTTATGGGGACTGGTGTAGGGAGAGAGTTGGAGTAATGGAAGCCTTCCAAAGATAAGAGTCTTAACTGTGTCCTAAACTATGAGGGAGATTGTAGTGATATATTTTATATTTAATAAAAGCAGCCAGGAATATCAGAGGACAGAGCTATCTTTTCAGCCTTTTGTTTTGTTTGTTTGTTTTTGAAACAGGGATTTGAAACTGTTGTCCTGGAATTTGCTTTGTAGACCAGGCTGGCCTTGAACTCACAGAGATCCTCCTGCCTCTGCCTCCCAAGTGCTGGAACTAATGGCATCTGCTACCTCTGCCCGGCTCATCACTTCTATAGAATCCTACACTGTGTGCCTACGCCTGCCTTCTCTGCCCAGTTGTTTCACCTCCAGGTTCAGCTGTGCATCATAATACTAGATTTAGGATTAAAAGTATAAACTGTAACTGATTGGTGGTTAGGCCTTGAGTTCACAGAAACACAGAAAAATATGTGTCTCTGAAATTATGGGATTAAAGGCGTAGGTCAACACTTGGTCTTTCCCTGTGTTGGGATTAAAGGCCTGAGTTACCACACTCTGACCTTTATGGCTTGACTGTGGGTGATTCTCTGACATTCCAGGCTGATTTTATAAAATATAAAATGTCACCACAGAAGATTGTTAGGGAGGAAGAGAAGTAGTTAGGAAAGACAGAATACTGCCGTCAGAGACAGGCAACTGCATGAAATATTGGGGCTGCAGACAGCATGGTAGAAGGCCGGGAAGATGGCTCAGTGGGTAAGAGTACTTGCTCTGCAAGCCTAGGGACCTGAGTTTGAATCCATAGCACCCACCTAGAAATCCAGGCATAGATACGTATCCCTGTTGCACTAGCATTGGGAGGCAGAGACAGTGGGTCCAAAGAGGTCCTTCATTAGTCAGCCTTGCCAAAATGGCAGGCTCCAGGTCAGTGAAAGCCTATCTCAAGGCAGTAAGGGGGACAATTGGTGTCTTGTTCTGACTTTCCCATGTGCACATATAGGCACATGAACCTACATATTCAGGTATATGCAACACACACACACACACACACACACACACCACAACATAAAAAGAAGAAGTTAAAACAAGCTGGGCATGGTGGTGCATGCCTTTAATCCCAGTACTCAAGAGGCCAAAGCAGGCAAACCTGTGTGAGCTCAAGGCCAGTTTGGTTTACATAGCAAAATCAGACTAGTCAGGGGCTATATTATGAGACCCTATCTCACCATCACTACCACCCCCTAAAAAGAAAAAAAAGATAAATTAAAATAGTATGATGCATCATGGTACTATAAGTAGTTGGGGGCATGGGGAAGAGTGTGACAAAATAAGACCAGAGAGTAATGAAGGACAAGATCAACATGGACTATATTACTAAGGCAATGTGTTCAGTAGCTCTAGCTAGAACTTGGAGCCAGTGGCCCAAACTGAGGCTACCTACATTTACCTCTTCATCCAACACCAGGGACCAAGGAGATCTACAAAGAACAAAGAGGGTGACACATCTACAGCCTGACAATGTCGCTGTGCAATAGAGGATGGACAGATCAAGCTCAAACCTCTGAAGTATCTATCTGGGCCCTGCTTCCACATCATTGTCGGTCATTAATTGGTACTTACAGGGTATGGTTACAACATCACAACACGATACCTCTCTCCAGCCTGTCTTTCTGCACTCTGCCTTAGTGACATCAAAATAAGTCATGTCATCTTTTCATGACATCTGGGTACCCTATGTTTTACTCTGCACAATCTGCTCAGCCAGTCTAATGGCCTCAACCAGAAAGGACAATTAGATCACTGTGGTGTGAATCGTTTGAATAAGGAACTCCTGGCTTAGGGGGATGGCTGTTTAATTTGTACCTGCTCACAAGTCATTAGGATAATCTTACACAGACTTTCGCTGACTACCAAAGCCAAACTCATGAATCCGCAGTTGGTGAAAGACGAGGATTTGTTAATGGTAGTTTCCGAAAATAAAGCATTTACCCTTTCTTAGTCCTTCAGTGTGAGTCTCCTTTTCCTTAAGTCTCCCATGGATGTCCACAGTGATTCGGTGTTTCCCTCAGGAGATCTTCAGGAGCTTGTAGAGTGCTTAGGCAAGCGTCACAAATTTACATACAGCTCTTATGGCATTTCTCCTGCCTTAGGGGCTTCAATACTTTTTTATTGATTTGTTTAGGTCCTTTCAGTAAAATATCGCTAAACTTGACACTGAAGAAAGAGCAAAATAGAGAAATGCATTCGTCCTTTGTGTGTGTTTTAGACAGGACCTTGCTATGTAGGTCTACCTGGCCTAGTGTCCATTATGTAGTCCAAGCCATGCTCAGACTCCTAGCAATGCTCCTGCTTCAGCCTCTCAGGTACTGGGAATATAGACATTATCATCACGCCCAGCTTCATTTATCTCTCTGATTCCTTTGCTCATGTGTCTTGAGCAGCTTTTATGTGTTGCTGGTGAATGTAAATTTTCTATTAGTCTTCCATTTGCTAAAAGCATTCACTATCCTATTCCATACACTTTTGTTTCAATATTTATCATTTCCCAATGTTCAGAGTGCACAGGACAATTGATGGTCCTGAAAGCACATATTTGAACTCTGTCTGAGTCACAGGAGGGATTTAGTGTTTCAGGAATTCTATCAGCAATAATAGATCATGAGAAAATCTTCAAGGGGCAAGAGTCCCACAAATCAGCCCTGACAGGAGGGAGCCTTGAACTCCTTCACTTCTGTGAAGTCCCACTTCAGAGTGTCTCTTTGGCTTTAGTGAAGTAAAGATAGACTCTGGGTCCAGAAGACAGATGATCTCAGGAACCTCAGCCCCTCAGTTTGTAAACAGAGAATTCCATTGAGATGACTTCTACAGTTCAGGCCTGCATAGCTGTACAGTTGCAGCAAACTGAAGGAACAGTGACAATCAAAACTCATGGGGCCAGGCAGGATGCTATGCATCATTAATCTCAGCACTTGGGAGGCAGAGGCAGGTGCACCTCCGTGAGTTCAAGGCCAGCCTAGTCTGCATAATGAGCTCCAGAGTTCCAGGATATCCCTGGCTACATAGAGAGACCTGTCTCAAAAAACAAAACAAAACAAACAACCTCATGAGCTAAGCATTCTGCTAGAATCATAATATCTATGACATCATTTAATGCAGGCAAAAGTCCCGTGAGTAACCTCATTTGACAGGAAAGGAGGATGACTTATGCAGACATTAATTACACTTATCTAAGTTAGTTACTTTGCATGTTGCTGTGGTAAAATACCCCAACAAAGGCAACTTAAGGGACAAGGGACTTACTCTAACTCACAGTTCCAGGGTCCATCCGCTAATGAAGAAACCATGACAGAAGTTTAAAGGAGCTGGTCACATTGTGTCACAGTCAGGGACACATAATAATGAATGCTTATATTCAGCTCACTTGCTCCTTAAAAAAATATGTATTTATTTTTGTTTTTATTTATTTTTATTTGATGTGTATGAGTGTTTTGCCTGCATATATGTATGTATACCGTGTGCATACCATGCTTTCAGAGGCTAGAAGGCGGCATTGGAACCGCTGGAACTGGAGTTACAGACTTATGATCTATCATGTGGTTGCTAGGATCTAAATCTAGGTCTTTCATAGTAGCCTCAAGTGCTGTTAACCTCTGAGCCATCATAGGAAATGGGGCCACCCACAGTGGACATGTTCTACCATTCCACTGAAGTAATTATGATAATTCCCCACAGAAATGACCAGAGGCCCACTTCCAGGTGATCCTGGATTTCAACAATTTGATAATTGAGATTAATCATTGTAGTAAAGTCATAAAATTATTAATCATAAGGACCAGGGTACAAATTCAAATACTGATCACTATATCGTTAATTCCTAACTACAGTTGACTTTGCTGCCCAGTATCAGCAGATATTCGGCATTAGCTAGTTCACATTAGGCATCTTGAGCTATTTTGGGCTGTCATTCCTGTGAGATTGCTACTGTCAGCTACTGGGTATAATTTTTAATGGAAATGAGAAGAAAATCTGTGAAATATGAAAAGAGACTTTGTAGTTTAGTTGTAGTTTAGACCTTGGAGTATGTTTGGATGCTACCCAGTGACACTATGGTAGGCAATTGTGCCTCTAGAAGAGGCTCCAGGAGGTGGAACTTCACTGAATAAATAGGTTTCTGAGTATAGGATTAATGAATCATACACTTCTCAGTTCCCAGTGCTTCCCGACTGTCGATTTGATATGGCACACAGCCTAACAGTGCCATGTCTCCCCAGACATGATGGACTATTACCCTTCAAACCCTGAGGCAAAATAAATTTTCCGTGTGTCGAGCTGCTTTTTAAAAATATTTATTTTTACTTAAATGTATGTGTATCAGTGTGTCACATATTGGGGTGCCCATGGAGGCCAGAAGAGGGTTTGGGGTCCTTTGGGTCTGGAGTTACAGGTAGTTGTGAGCCACCAGACGTGAGAATCAAATTCAAGTTTGCTGGAAAATCAGCAAATGTTCCTAACCACTGAACTGTGTTTCCAGACCTCAAGCTGCTTCTGGTCACAGGAATCAGAAAGGTAACTAATAAGGCTTCACAATGATCTATTATGGCCATCTCACCTCAGAGATATGGAAGTCAGAGTCCAGAGAGGTTCAGTGACTTGCTGGAAATGAGTGTCAGAGAACTCAAGACTACCTAAAAAAATAATTTATTGAGGAAATAAATCATCCTGGAGCAGAAGCTCCAGTTTCCCACTATATAGACAGTGTTCTTTCCAAACATCTCTGAGTTCCTGACAGACTTCCTCTGTTACATACCCAATAGCCACTTCCACCTGCCTGCTTTTTTGATACAGAGCCCTGACATTGTGCAGCTGAGAGGCAGGCAGGCCAGGTGGCAGGTCCCAACCTTCTTCAGCAGATGAGTCATCTAAACTGGATATGTGGATCTCATCCCTGTACACAAGTGACTGACGTAGGAAAGGATCCATAACATGGTAACATCCAGAGAGACCTACAAGAGTAAGAGGCTTCAGGAAAAGGTTGACCATCCAACTTTCCACTCCTAGGAGACTAGAGAGGCCACAGTGGCTGAAGGGGTCAAGGATCACATTCGAGCTACAGAGTAGAGAGACAAGAGTGCTGAATCTGTGTAAGCACAGGTATATTTAACCAGACTTGAACCTGTCTCTACTTCCTGTTTTCTTGGCAAACAGCATAGAAAACATCTATGAGATTTAAAGTATTGCTAATTGTTGTTCTTATTGTTTGTAGCAGAATCCATCCCAAGCAGTATTGTTAGCTGCTGCTTGGTAATGGAACGTCTTTCAAGGATATCTATCTTCTTGTTCCATTAGATTTTTAAGATCAGTTCAGAGATGGGCATGGTGGTGCACACCTGTAATCCATCTTCTTAGGGGAAGGAAGACATTGAGTCTAAGGGCAGGCTGGATGATATAACAAGACTGAGGCCAGCTTGGGCTGTATAGTATTACCCCGTCTCAAAGCAGAAGCATCAACAAAGTCTGTCCAGGTGTTGCTGTCTCTTCCTCTGTGAAAATTAATCATTCTCTATGTCTTGAGGATGATCCAGGGAAAACAGGTGTGGGATGTGGGTTGGACTGGATAAAGAACAAGGCTGTACAGTCAATGAACTTCTTTAATACCTTGGCAGGTATAGTTTTTATGAGCATCACATTTGCTGAGATTGAAGTAGCCAATCCACCATTAGTAGCTGTGTGATCTTGGGATACTGCAACTTCTGTTTCCTCACTGGTAATATTGAGGTTATGTGAATAAGAAGTTCATGAGGATAAAATACTTATGCAAACCAAAGCCTTGTTGTATATTTGTAATAATTTCATGTAACCAATGTATTCCCTTTGTTCTTAGGTAACTGTAACCTATTTAAAATGAAAACTACCAGGGAGAAGTGATCCATCAGTCATAGATTTAGTGACAAGCAGAAACACTTGACCTAGTACATAGAAGAGAGATTTATTAAAGGCTAGTTGAAAAGTCATAAAATGGCTGACAGAGCTAAAGGTTATGCCTCCAGGAAAAGACTTAATCACCCTGCAGAGACGCCTGGTGGAGATACAGTGTCTGCACAGACAGGAAGTCACCAGCTTCCCGAATGGACATGGGTCTGGTGGTCATTCCTAATGCCTCCATCTCGGGTGTTTCTAGGATTGTGTACTCCATGGCCACCATTGTCAGCGTGGGCTCTGTGGGAACCCATCTTGATGTCATTAGCCTCCAAATCAATTCTAGTATCTACTGAATGTAGTCTTGTGCCCAGGTCTTAGCTGCAAAGGAAGCTGGAATAGCCTTTCTCATGGGTTAGATGAGCCTATGAGACAGAATTTTCTGAGCTGGAATAAATGTATAAATTAAATTGTTTTTGATGCAGGGTTTCCCTCTCTAGTCCAGGCTGGCTTGGAACTCACTATATAACCCAGATTAGCACAAAACTAAGAGCAGTGCCCCTGCCTAGGCTACCTGAGTGCTGAACTTTCAACTGAGACCTTGCATTGTTCTGTGTTTTGTTCTATTCTGGTTTTGGCACAGGTTCTTTGTGTAGCTCAAGCTGGCCTTCAATCCAATTTCCTCCTGCCTCATCTAAAGAGGTAAGATCTCAAGTATGTACCACCAGGTCTAGCCTTGGATGTCTAGACTTTTAAAGAGCAAAATTATCATCCCAGTGTTTTCAGGAAGAAGTAATGGAGCAGAAAATATAACCAGAAGCATGACTGTTTGCCTAGTTTTTTCAGCAAGAAACTCCACTGCTACCTGACCTTCACCTGTGGCCAATGTCAACCTTCTCTGGTACCTTACCCATGACTGTTCCCTCCTTTCTGATTTAAGCCTTTATCCTTTCTCACCTCAGTTGCTGATGGGGTCACCTACTAGTCTCCTCATCATAGCTCCTGGAACTCCTTAGTTCTTCCTTCCCCAGACCATGAGTATCTAAGGGACGTGCATCTGATTTCAGAGCTCACTGAGTTACTACTGTCTGGCTTCGGGATGGAGCAATAGCAGGACAAGTAGCAGCTTGATTTGCTCTAACTCCCATTGTAGAGGTCAGAGGACAACCTAACCTGCTTTTTTCTTCGAGGCAGAATCTCTTGTTTGTTTTCTGCCACAAATGCTAATATCTGGCCAGTGAAGTTCCATAGATCCTTCTGTCTCAGCCTCCTATCTCTTCATAAAAGTGCTGGGATTACAGGCACTGACAGCACACATCCTGCTTTTATGTGAGTTCACGAGATTTGAACTTGGGTCCTCACACTTGCCCAGCAAGCACTTCTGCCCACTAAGTTGAGCCCTGAACCATTATTTTGTCTTTTAAAGCCTGAAATAGACATTTAGGAATTTAATAAATTTTAACAGCTATCACCAAAATGCAAGTCTCTTCATAGTTAACTATAGCTTTTGTCAGACTGGAGGGAAAAAAAATACTTGCCTGGATTTGGGGATTAATTTATCTAGTAGCCAAGAATTAAGTGCAAGCTCAAGTCAAAATGCATCTGTTCATTTTAGTTTATGCCATTTTGCTTAGAGTATTAAAAAACAAAGATGGAAGATAAAAGTGAAAGCCCATGCTTAGAGATTTGAATTAGGAAGTTGTATATATTTTTGTAAATTTAAATTGCAAAAAAAAGTAACTACTTTTAGAATATAGATATCAAGACAGATAAATCTGTTATATATGTAATAAATTATTTTTATTTTATTTGCATTGGTGTTTTGCCTGCACATATGTCTTTGTGAGGACATTAGGTCTTGGAATTACAGGCAGTTGTGAGCCATCATGTGGGTGCTGGGACTTGAATCCAGATCCTCTGGAAGAACAATCAGTACTCTTATCCACTGAGCCATTTCTTCAGCTCCCTGTTACATATTCTTTAAACACACAAATCATACATTTGTTAGAAAAATATAGATTGTATGTTTTTGTGAAATTTAGTAAATTTTAATAATAAAAATTTGTTATTGAAAAAAATAAAGGGGGGAGGAAAAAGCAACCTGATGACCAAAGCAAAGTATGACACAGATATTTTTTGCTTTTCTAAAAATGCTACAAGGATTTTCTTGAGGTTAGGCAGGAGCAGAGTGTCCACTACACTCAGGAGAGGAGGTACAAGGCCAGGGTACTAGCCTTGGAGGTCAATGCATTGATTGTGGAGCTATCATGGCATCAGAAGGCACAGGCAGGTGATGGGCTAGTGTAGGAGGATATGCTGATGGACTGTAAGGATTACAGGTGGCTCCAGGATAAGGCTTTAGGCAGGTCCTCAACTATGCAGCAGGGGATGCCAGGGCCATCTGCTAGGAGACAGAGTACAGGAAGAGACATAGGCGGTTGTTGGGGGACCAGTAGCATAAGCCCCTTTAGTTCTTCTGTGATGACAGGGACTTGATGAGACCCAGACATGCCTAGTATTTGCTCCTCTTCAACCCATCAGCTTCATGAGAGAGAGCCACCCCTGAGATCTATGCCAGCTGCAGCTGGACATCTACAGAATGAACACTCCCTCACTTGACCGATGGTCGGTGGCCTATGGCCTCCCATAGAGAGGGAGACTGCAGCAGCTGGGGCTGCAGCTTGGGGGGAAATTGTTTAAAAAGATGCAGCACCGAGATCCCAGAACTGCCAGATGACTGTGTGACTCCAGGCAATTCTGGACTCTGCATTTATGTACAACATGGGGCAGTAAGGGAAGGTGGGAGAGAACATGGGAGAATGGGATGATGGTTGAGTTGGAAGAAAAACGAAGAGGGAGAACAATGAAATAGATATCCTGATAGGAGGAACCATTGTGTGGTTAAAGAGAAACCTGGTGTTAGGAAATTATCTACAAATCCACAAGGATGACCTAGCTAAGACTCCAAGAAATAGTGGAGAGGGTACCTAAACTGGCCTTTTCCTATACTCAAATTGATGATTACCCTAATTGTCATCATAGAATCTTCATCTAGCAACTAGCAGATGCAGAGATCCACAGCTAAGCACTGGGTCAAGCTCCCAGTCCAGTCGAAGGGAGGGAGGAGGGATTATATGAGCAAAGGAGTCAATATCATGATAAGGAGGAGACTCACCCAAACAGCTGACCTGGACTAACAGCTGGGGAACTGCATGAGATTGAATTAGGCTCTCTGAGTATGGCTGAGAGTTGAATGGTGTGGGCAGTTTATGGGGCTGTGGCAGTGGGATCAGTTTATTCCTAGTGCATGAACTGGCTTCTTGAAGCCCATTCCTATAGCTATTATTAACTGCGTTCAAATCAACATACAATGAATTAATATTTATTAGGGGGAGGGAACTTATAAATACCAGAGTGCTTCTAGGAGTAAACAGTTCTGCACGTCTGGAACGAGGGGTTGGAATCTGCCTTCTACTGGAGGTCGCAGGAACCAAGAGACCCTAGCGAGACTGGGTCTTGGGTCTTCAAGGATGCTGGCCACACCCTCTCGGGGGGTCCAGCTTCTTGATGTCACAAGTACTCCTCTGGGTAAATTCTGAATTCCTACTACACATTCCCTACACAAGAACACTTTACTCACCCTTGTTACTGGGGGAAGGGGCTCAGTCCTACCTCAACTGGATAGACTGTATTGACTCACCCTGGGAGTCCTTACCCTCTCTGAGGAATGGATGGAGGGATGGAGTAGAGGAGGCTGGAGGAGGACTGGGAAGAGGGGAGGGAGGGGGAACAGTGATGGGTATATTAAAAAAAACTTTTAAATTAATATAATACAAAGATAAGAGGGATGGAGAGAGACTGATCTTCAGTAATGTGTTTTAAGGATTTCACATAATGCATGTAGAAATAGTTCTCTAATAATAGAATCTTGTTAAGGGGTGAAGAAGACTAATATTTATAGTTAAAGCAACTGAATTTCTTCATCTGCCCCTGAGTCCTTTCACAGAAGACCCAAAGATCACACACATGGTTTGGGGTGGGAAAGTTTTATCACATTTTGATTTACTCAGAGTATCTTTGTAGTGAAAATTGACCTTCAGAGGAGAATATACTGTACCACAATAATGTCAAGGTTAATACTTCACAAGAACAGTCAAAGTCATCTGACATAAATGAATGTCATGTTTTACTGAGCCTGTGTGGTCTTTTCAAGAAAACAGTTCTTACTCAGACATTTGCCTCTGATCATTTGGAGACAAAGGGATCAGTTATTCCCAGCAGACAGAAAGCTTGGTGCTCCCCTTCACCATTGCACATGTGGGAAATTCTGTTCTCTCTCTAGGGATATGAGCCTTGCAGGAAGAGTCCAATAAGATGGTAAGATGTGAACAACTTCTGAGGCAAGGCCACATTCATCTAGACTCAAGTCCAACCCATTCCTGACATACCAGCAGGAGGGACAGCCTAAGCCTTGGTTGCCTTCTCAGACCAGATTGCCTCTGATCCCTTTCTCTGAAATTTCTTTCATGTAGGCCCCAGACATTTACATGCAAACACATATACATCTGTTTCTGCATGTAAACACACACGCGCGCACACACACACACACACACACACACACACACACACACACACTATTAGCTGCTGTTATTACCACCTTGCATTAACACTCAGCTTCCATCCCAAAATCTGAATATGGTCTTCCCCTAGTAAACAGGATAATACCAACACCTTCCCTGGCCCTAACTGTGCTGGTACAGGAAAAGAGGCTCTGTGAGCTGCCTCTATTAGAAGGGTTAAAGGCATATGACGGTGACTTGCCTTAAAAGATATCTAGGTTCCAGAGTTCTTTTGACCTCCACAAAGACCACCCATACCTGGGAAGAGGACACAGTTCCAGGAATTCCTATGATGCAATTCTTGAGGAGCCCGATGAAAAAGGGGATATGTTGAGAGCACTGGGCAAAGGGAACAAAAAGCAGCTACCTGGTGTTTAAACTTTTCCCCTTCACCAAAGGCCTTAGGTCTCTGTTCCCATATCTGGCAGCCTGCTGTTCCAGATGCTAGTCAAGATTCAGCCACTAGAGATACAAGTATGGCTGGAAGACTGATGGATGACCGATAGTAACCCAGCTGCACATGATGGTGGCCAGCTGCCAGCTGGCGGCCTGTAGGAAGCATGACTCCTGTTCTGTCCCAGTCCAGTGAGGAGTCCAAGAAACTAGTCTCTAATGCCCTCCCAGATGACAAACTAAGTCCTGAAAAGACTCCCTGGAAGATCCCTGGCCTTAAGCCAGCTGGTGCATCTACACTATAGGAAACACACAAGGCTTATTCACCTCCTGGCCGGAGCCTCCGTGCAATAGCACAGAAGGCTGTTTCCCAGGCATGATATCATTTCATCTGTAACCAAACTCAGGGAAGGGTTCTGCCTACTCACACGCTGGGCACACTGCTCAGCTTCTCTCTTTGCTATTTTCTTCTAAAGTGGACAAAACTAATAGACCTATGTCACTCTCTAGCATGTATGTCCTTGAACAGTGTATTTAATTGGCTTCAATTTTTTCACTCATCAAGTGAAGTTAAAAATAGAGCAACCTCATGGGACAGGTAGGAAAATTAAGTGATTTAATTCACCTAGAAGCACGTAGAACAATGTCTGGCTTCTAGAAAGTGCTCAGAAGATGCCAGAAATGATTACTGTTTCTGCAGTTTTTACTAACTGTGAAATTATTAAGAGGATTGATATGACAACATCTGCACTTTATTGCATATTGATCATGTTTTCACATTGGGCTATCTTTCACAAGAAGTACCTCATAGATATCATCAAGTACACACAAATGACAGTTTAGCCTATTACTGTCTCTCTTCCATCCTATGTTCCCCCTTCTACAGAGGCAGAAACACCTCAAAGGCTCAGTGGTTTGCTCAAGGCCACCCTACTACATGGGAAAGAGACCTTACCCTTGAATTCCAGTGTTCTGGTGAACAGATCTCCCTGATCCTGCAACCCTGCACTCTCTCCCCACCTCTTCCTGGCCCTCTGCCTGACCTTGGGCATCTGTTCCACAGCTAACTGGCTTCTCTTCAAGGAATTTTCCAGGGACACATCTGCTGCTCAGCTGCAATATCCCTGGGGTCATCTAGTGCAGTTGTTTTTAGTCCATGCTGTGAAGGACCAAGCTTGCCTCCTAACGGCTTTCAGAATCCAAAAGCTAAGCTCCAGTCAGTAAAGATGGGTGCAGGGGAATGAAATGGAAGAATTCATAGCAGGAACAAACCGAATCCCACATGCAGGTGCGCTTTCTTCAAGAATGATGTGCTGGCTGGGCTAAGCTGGCCTTAGCTCCAACACTATCTTTATAGCTGAATGTAACAGTGTTCAGATTTTGTGATTTCCCCGAATAGATCTCCAAAACCTTTCTGAGAGGAGAAGACTACAACTCCAGCAGCCCGTGAAGGGGTGACACATGCCAAGTCTCCATGATAGCTTTTAAAAACTAAGGACAAGTAGTTTGGAGTGTGGGCAAGTGACCTCTTTCTAGCTCACAGTTTCCTCTTCTGTAATGTTGAAATATCAAGACTCATCTTGCAGGGTTGCTCTGGGGACCCAATGAGAGAAAAGATGTCAGAGGTTGGGCCTATCCCTAGTCATAAAGGCAAGAGAGGGGCTGGCATACTCCAGCTCACTGACCACAGTCTGAAATCCCACAGCTTAGAACACCCACATGGCAGGCAGTGAATTGAGAACACAGGGCACAGAAAAAGACAATATGAGACTTGGGTTCTTACTGAAGAATGGCAGCATTTACCTAGCGCAGGTGTCTCCAGCTCAAAAGACACTTTACAAAATCCTGACAACCCTCACTTACCACAGAAGACAGAGAAGCTGTATAGCAATGCTGTAAGACAGCCATGGGAATATATGAGCAAGGACGTAATAAAGCTGTCTTAATATTTTAAATCCAGTGTTCACAGTAAAAGCTCAGCCTTATCATTAAAAAAAGCACAGCTGAGAAGGCCCGGGAGCAGTGATGTGCTGCTGCTGCCACCACAGATAGCATCTGGTACATGTTCAGAACTGATGCAAAGTGTTACACGTGAACATTATTAAGAATCACTTAAATGTAACTAAATTATATTAAAAATCTATTACTTCCCAATTATTTTAAACTTATTTTACTTTCTGTGTTTGTGTGTATATGTGTGAGTATATGCATCATGTATGTGTAGGTGTCCACAGAGGCCAGAAGAGGGCATTTGATTTCCTTTAACCGCCGTACCCTCTCTCCAGCTATCAACGCAAGTTTGAATTCTTTTATTCTATTTTGCTAACACATGTGCTTTTACACCTGCTATTTCTGTGTGATGGAAATGTTGCTGTGTACTACAGTACTCCAAGTCCCACTCAGTGGTATTATATCTTAAAATCATCAAAGTATTTCTACCCCAGAACTGGGAAAGCCTGTATCTAATTCCTCATCTCTCTGCCCTAGAGAACTGGTTATAAATATTTACCAGATCAGTGCTGACAAAGAGCCTCCCCACAGTTATAACACCTCCAGCGGATTGGGTTTTATGAAACATCAGGTTATTCTGTTGAACACTTAGGTTGTATTTCTTGTGTTGCTTAAATTTCTTCCCACAACTTTGTGGAAATACTGTTTTGGGGCAACTCATGAGGGCTAATACCCCCAAGGAATGTTAAAAAATCGTATCTCTATGGTGACTCAGACAGTGTGGGGTTGTCATGAAGCATGTTGCTGAAGGGAAATAACACAGAAAGAAACTAGAAACAATAAAAATTTCAGGATGTCACAAAAGGATTCTGCTCAGCCAGTAGTTATTCAAGGCTCATCATACCCAAGCACTGGACAGAGGGAAAAGGAAAGATGGGGAACTGCCCTCTCTCCCCATGATGCTGAGACCAGCACTGAGCTGCCAATTTAAATCATGACTTACTTCCCCAGCACTCCTAATCCCCTTCTTTATTTTCCATAACATTTGTGACCTTATAACATGCCATAGAATTTACTTATTTTCCATAATTGCTTATTGACTGCTTTCCTTACCCAGCATGCAGTCTGTGGGGCCAAAATGGGAGGTTTGTTTATCTCACTGCCTAGAGCAGGTCCTCTACTCAGTTATTTATAATTTCCAATGAATAATCTTCAGTACATGACAAGAGACCAGTAGGTAGGAAGTGACTCCAGTACTGCCTAGAAATATGCTTGAGGCTTTATGAATAATCTCTTAGTTAGGTTTCTGTTGCTGTAATAAAACAGTGAGCAAAAGCAACTTGGGGAAGAAAGGGTTTATTTCATCTTATAGCTCTCAAGTTACACTCCATTCTCCAGGGAAGTCAGGGCAGGAACTCAAGACAAGAACCTAGAGACAGGAACAGAAGCAAAGGCCATGGAGGAGTGCTGCTTACTGGCTTGCTCCTTTTGACTCTCTTAGCCTGTTTTCTTACAACATTCCAGGACCACTGCACAAGCATGGCACCTCCCACAGGGATCTGGGCCCTCTCCTTTAATCATCAATCAAGACGTTGCCCCAAAGCTTTGTCTTGAGGCTAATATAAGGAAGTAATTTTCTCAACTGAGATTCTTCATACCCAAATGATTTTAGCTTGTATGAGATTGACATAAAACTAACCAGCACAATGATATATTAGAAAAATCCTACTATTAGGTAGTGGTACATGTCTTTTATCCCAGCACTAGAGAAGCAGAGGCCAGAGGATCTCCATGAGTTCAAGGCTCTGGGGTGTACAAAGAGAGTTCCAGAACAACCAGGGCTACACAGAGAAACCCTGTCTAAAAAACAAAGAAAAAAAGACAGGGAGGGAGGGAAGGAAGAAGGAGAAGAAGAAAAACAAGAAAAGAAAGCCCACTTAATCAAACTTTAATTCCTTCTCTACCACTTAAAATTACTCTGCGATAGTATAAAACATCTCTGAGTCTCATGTTCTCAGATGTAAAGTATTCAGTTTGAACAAGGCTGTTTCTAAGTTGGACAAGAAAAAATGCAGCAAGTGTCTTCTTATATTTTTGGTTGTGAGCCTACCCTTTAACGGCTGAGCCATCTCTCCAGCCCGCAAGTGTCTTCTAAACATGACGTCAGTCACGGCACTTCAACCACATCCAAAGCCACAAAACTACCTGTCTGTGGCTCCAGCTCTGGGAGCTACTGGCCAAGCACCATGCAGCCACCTGGCTTTCTCCAAGGCCCCTTCTCTCCCTAGAATCACATAAGGTTGGAAACTTCATGAGCATGTGAGCCTGAGGCAGGCAGTTGTTTATGCTTTGTCCTAGGGAAAGGTCTTCCCTGACAGAGAGAACTAGACCCATCCTATTCTACAGATAAGATTTTACACTGGGGAATGCAGATAAAATCGGGTACTTCGAGGAAGCTTAGAAGCTAACGTTTGAGAGAGGTTAAAGAGATTATAGTTAGCTAACCATCTGAAAAGGAGACCAGGACTTAGCACGAATCAATGAGCAGACCCAGAGAAACACGCCTGAGGGACAGAGTGTGTTGTATTTATTTCTTTGGGGTTACCTTAGAGATCTATGAAAGTTCTGTCCCACCATCCACCTGCAGTTGCACATAGCATGGCCCCATTTTACTTCTGAAGCTGGGCTCTATAGAACCATCTTCCTTTTGCCAACAGCCTTTTCTTGACTGGTTTCGATTATGTATCTTTTTTAAGCCAAAAAGATTTCAGTTTAGAGGCTGAGCGTGAGACTCACAAACTGACTAAGCGTGATTGATTTGTCTGTCCTGGAGATGTTGGTAATGGCTTGTATGATTCTGTGCTTAGTCATCTCATTGCCTGAAGCTGCAAGAGCTTCATCTCCCACAAGTCCATTTTAAGGGCCAAAGAAGAAATGATGATGTTTGTAATGGGGGATGGAGAACTAGAATTAATGCTCCAGTCCCGATCCAGTGAGGCACCTTAGGTACATATATATAATTCGTTTATCAACCCTATAAGGTAGAGCATGTTCCCTATTAATCCTTCCAAGCCTTTAAAAGATGGCATTTTTTATATTTTCCCATTGAGAATTTTTACTTTCCTTCATCCTCTTCTATGTCTTATTTTACCGACATAGTTTCATCTAACCCAGCTTGGCCTCCAGCCCAGTAACTAACAATGACCTCAGCTCTTTATCTTCCTGCCTCTGCTACCCATGTGCTGAGAAACAAGTGTGTAGCACCACACCCAGCTCTACACTTCTCCTTTAGTTTCTCAGTGTTGATGTGAAGCCTCAATATACAGTAGTAACCATGGGGAGCATGTCAACAGTACTCTTCCACTCTTAATGTAGGCCAACAGCGATAAAAACCCACCAGTGAAGGTAGCCTTTAAAAATCTTAGCGAACCCCGGATTTGGGAGAGTCTTGGACTCATCACCAGGCCCACTCAAGGCTGACATGGGAAGGATGACTTGATGTTCAGACGGCACTGCAAGAAGACAGTGACTCATTCAGCATTAATGGGCTGTCATCCATTCTGCATCAAATAAATGTTTTCCTACCAATGCCATGCCTGCCCACAAACCTCCAGTAAAACAGAGAACGAATTAGAGAAGTATTCACTGTCACCCAGAAGGCGAAATGAACTGACTTTAAGTGGGTGAGAAAGAAGGGACCAGTTTTCAATCTCATGTCAGTGTTTTTCTTTCTGCCTCATTCGGCCACTCAAGAATGAGTCCCCACCTGTGGACTCAGTCTCTCTTTCTGGCGACTTGCTACTTCTGACAGGGGCAGTCTCAAAAGCCTTTGTGTGTCTTCCCTTGATCTAATGAGCACAGAGACTAGGGACACAGAACCAAAGAGCCCTGTCAATCCCAGCACCAAGAATCTGAATGATGCAGGACAATTAAAGGCAAAATTCCAAGTCTTGCACAAGGCCAGTGGCTAGTGCATCATATAAAAAAGAATTATCCACTGTGGTGGTTTGAAAGAATATGGCCCCCACAGAGAGTGGCACACTAGGGAGTATTACCTTGCTGGAGGAAGTGTGTCACTGTAGGGGTCTCTTTGTAACAGTCAGTCAACTTCCTGTTGCCTAAAAGATGTAGCATGCTCAGCTCCAGCACCATGTCTGTCTGCATGCTGCCATGCTCCCCATCATGATGATAATCTCTAAAACTTAGGGAAGCCCCCAATTAATTGTTTTCTTTATAAGAATTGCTGTGGATATGGCATCTCTTCACAGCAATAAAAAACACAATGTACATAAAAGACATAAAAAACAAACAAAACCAACAACAACTAAGAACTTATAATAGCCAATATTCATCTCTCATCACAATATTCAACATGGTCAAGTGGGATACAGTACTACCTGACACCATGCACAGTATAAGGATGTGCTAGCTGACCATGTCATCACCATAACATATGGCTTTCAAGGACAGGAAGACAGTGGGAAGAGAGCAAGAGGACAGAAGGGTCAGTCTGGAGTTTTCCAGCGTTTCATCCCAAAAAGACAGAATTACATTTCTGTTCCTATCGATGAGAATCCATCACCAGGCTCTGCCTATTTACGAGGGCCTAGGAGTCATAGCTTTCCACATCACCAGGAAATAAGGGGAAATTGATATGAGTATTTATTTATTTAAATCTACTATAGCAAGTCACACAGTATGAGCGATTATTGTGTAGTTAGATTTTTCCTTGAAGGCTTTTATAGATATGACAGACAGATCTGGAAAGTGAAGTGTCAGCCTGTAGCTGGTGTACACTCATCAGGAGACTCTGCTTCACCTTCACCCTCACCCTCAATGCCATTCACAGTGAGCTGAATCAGCTCATCAGCTTTCCTTTACAACCATGGCTTCTTATTCTGGTCAGTCTTGTCCTGTTGTCTTTCCTGGTTTTCTGAGCCCAACCTTATGCTTAATGCTCACTCTAAGAAGAAACCATAGGCAAAGGTTTCATGGCTTATCCAAGGCTCAGCAGTTCCCTTAGTGCAGTTCATCGATGGTTTAATCAGTGGAATCAGGTGGCAGAGATAGCTCAGTAGGTAAAGTGCTATCGTACAAACATAAGGATATAAAGAGCATGGTGTCCTGGCTCATGCTTAGAGTTCTAGCACTGGGGAGGCAGAGAGAGGCAGGTCCCTGGCACTCACTGGTCAGAGAGCCTCTTCTAATTTATGAACACCACACCAGTGAAAGAGACTATCCCGGTTGATTTTTTTTATTGCTATGATAAAGCACCATGACCAAGACAACTTACAGAAGAAAGGGTTTTGAGGGGCTTTTAGTTCTAGAAGGAAACGAGTCCACGGCTATCATAGCAAGGAGCATGGCAGCAGGCAGGTGGGCAGAGCTGGTGCAGGAGCAACAGGTGAGCTGCTGCTAATCACAAACAGGAAGCACAGAGTGCACTGAGGATGATGCAAGTCAGTCTCCAGTGACACATCTCCAGAAAGGCCACACCTCCTAGTCCTTCCCAAACAGTTCTGTAGGTACCAACAAATCAAATGCAGGAGCCTATGGGTGCCATTCCCACTCAAACCACCATAGAACTTGTCTCAAAAAGCAAGATGGGAAAAGAGATGGCTTGGGTCTTAAGAACACTGTCTATTCTTCCAGAGAACCTGATGGCTCACAACTATCTATGACTTCAGTTCCAGGGGATCTGATGCTGTCTTCTGGCTTTCACAGGCACCAGGATTGTGCATGGTACACTGACATAAATGTATGCAAAAAAAATTGAAAAAACTCTGGATGGCACCTAAGGAATGACACTCAGGTTGTCTTCTGGCTACACACACTCACCAACAACACACACAGATTTAAGAGATAGCAGTGGAGTCATCTTGGATCCTCCAGCTCCTTAACAGCAGAAAAGTCAAAGACATTCTACAGTGGCAGTAAATTTCTGGTGCGAATACAGGACATGTCAGCTGTTCTAACGATGTGATTGGACATACAGAAGAGAAGTCTGTGCTAAGAAACCTACCGAAGCATTTTTCTTCAAACTGCAAAACTTTGGGAATTACCTAAATGACCAGGAAAGAGGAATGTTTAGAAATATGAACTTTCTACATGGCTGGTGTGTTGATTTGGCCTGTCAAATTTATAAAGAGAGAGAGAGAGAGAGAGAGAGAGAGAGAGAGAGAGAGAGAGAGAGAGAGAGAGAGTTAATCGTAAGAGAGTTCCTAGCTGTGATTAAGGAAGTACCCAGGCCTCTTCACAATGAGAGGAGTTGGCTGGGTCTCTAGTGATTCCTCCTTTGATTAGTTCATTTCAATGCAATGTTCACATTCTTTACAAATAGCATTTACTGGAACAAAATAGAAGTGGCACAGGGGTTGATACACCCCAGGCTGGCCTGGAGATAACTTTGAACTCCTGATATTTCAGCTTCCACCTTTCAAGTGCTATGACTCCATGCCTAGCTTGACCAAACTTTTTTAAAACCAAAAAATGTTAAGTTCTAGAGCATTATAAGATCAAGTTAGTGGTGTGACATGTGCTATAATATAGATAGATTTGTAGGACATTACACTAAATAAAAGAAGCCATGAGGTACCTGCCAATGAGGCAGAAATGAAAGTGAAATGGTGTTTGCTGAAGGGGTAGAGAGGAGATTGTTTACTGGGTATAAGGCTTCAGGTTTCTGAGATAAAGGAAGTACTAGATGTGGGGGTGATTATGGTTACACCATATGGATGGACCTCCTACTATGGAGCTGGACACTTAAAATGGACAAAATGGTAAACTTTGATATGCATGTTTTAAAGGAGTCTTAAGATCTGAGTTAATAGAATCATATTAGCGGGGTGTGTGTGTGTTTGTATATGCATATGAGAGAGGTCCTGTCATTTTCAGTGAGGAAGCCTACAACTTATTTCTACTTATATTTTCCACTAGCAAATGCAAAGTTGGGCAGACTATGTTTCTCCAGACAAGTCCAGTTTCCCATCCATCTTTCCTGAATAAGCTTCTGCTGGAACACAACCAGGCCTGTTTACATTTATAGTGTCTGTAGCTGCTTTGCACAACACTAACAAAGTGATGTATTTGCAGGGGATGTTGCCCATCCATTCAAAGTCTGAAATATTTACTGCCTGACCCTTTGCAGACCAAGTTTGTGTGTACAATAACGTATTGAGAACAAACAAGGAGGCCAGAGGATGGCTCAAACCTTTCTGTAGTTCAAATCCTAAATTTCAAGCCAGAGTCCACACACAGACTTGGTGATCCTATCTCTTCTCTTTATAACCATCTTCCAACCTTTTGGCAAATTCATAGCCTGAATTCTAGACTTGCAAGATACCCATCGGGACTAAATAAGACCCTTTAAGGATGTAAGACAAAAAAGAGGAAAGCAAACAGGCATGGTAGGTCACATCTGTAATTCCGGCACTTAAGAGGTGGCAGGAGGGTTTGAAAGAAGTTCAAGTTTATCCTTGGCTACATGTTTAACGTCAGCCTGGGCTGCATGGGATATTGAAGCAAACAAAAAAGGAAAGGAAATGAAAGAAACAGGGAGGGAGGGAAAGAGGAAGAAATAAAGGAAAGAAGAAAGGGAGGGGGAAGGAAGGAGGGAGGGAGGAAGGGAGGGAAGGAAGGCTCTCATGATGCTTTAGCTTTTAGACTTGCCTTGCCCAACAGCTCCCTCTGTAATCTAAAACTCAGACTATATAAGAAAGAGGAGAATAAGGCATCATGCTGTGTTTCCAGCAGGTAAATTCTAAATTATAAAAATCTAGAAGTACATATAACAGTAAGTTTATTTTGGGGTTCAAAATCTTGAAATCATTTGTAAATTTTAATTCTCCTTTATAAATCTTTGTTTTGTGATTTTCATAAATTCGTGTTGCTTTTATGATAAGGAAACAGATTAAGACCTTTGTTTGTTTACTTGTTTGTTGTTTTCCCTTTTCGAGACAGGGTTCCTCTATGTAGCCCTGGCTGTCCTGGATCTCACTCCATAGACCAGGCTGGCCTCGAACTCAGAGATCCACCTGCCTCAGCCTCTCACATGCTGGGATTAAAGGTGTGCACCACCACTGTCCAGCTTCATTTAATACTTTAACATATTATTTTAAAATATGACAGATTGAAATCTAGACCAAATCTCAAGGGAGGTATCTCAGTAGAGTCAGAAGTCTGGGCATCCGTTCTCTGGACAGGGTTTGTTTTTATAACTGGAACTCTTCTCAGAAAGAGATGAACTCCGGCAAGCCTAATGTTTTTGTGACTGGTCCAGCCACATAATCATCAGTTTCATTTCTCCAGAAACCCTCTCTTCCTCTGGGAACCCTGTGCCTCTGAGCTGACACCTCTTTCTCCACTTGTTTCCAGGTTTTCTTGCCAAGGCTGTGGAGATTAAGTGTGCAGAGCAGTCAAAGCCAGACCTGAATTAGGCTGTGCTACTTAGTGCTGCTGGGATGAGCTATGAAATCTCTCACCCATAACAGGGAGATAATCCTCCCTTTGAGTGGCAGAAGAAATTATTCACAGTGTTGCCCACACGACTCTGCCCTTCTCCCAAGAAGATGAAATACTAACCCAAGCGATATGTTCTAATATGGCTAGAGCGGCAGGGACTCAGACTTCGAAGCCACATCAACTGTGGTTCCTTTTCTTGTCCTCTGCCCCTGGGGAAAGATGATCAGCAGAGCAGAACCTTCGTTACAGAAAGACGCAGAGCCACCGCACTTTAATTTCCTGCCAAACAGAGTCGGGACAGACTAAGGTTTGAATTTAGGTGAAGGAAAAAAGAATTCTGAAGGCTTTGTCTTGCTCGTATCACAGGGATCTCTATTGGGCTCTGACATACGCCTGGGCTTTCTCTTCATATTATAAGATCAAGATGATCAAGGTGTGCTTCTTCAAAATGCCAGTGTCACTATCTCACAAAGGAGCAGAAAAACTCAATGAAACTAAGGTCCGAAAGCCGTAGAGAGACCGAGGAGGAGCGAACTTTGTCCCCTCCCCTTCCGTTTGTCTCCTTTCCTCCTTCCGTTCTCTTCTTTTTCCTCTTCACTTCGACCCCCAAGAAGTCCTCTCTAGTCATCTTCACTGCCCTGAACTGTAAAATCATGATTTACCCAACTAAGAGCGCCTGGGAAGAGCATGGTTTATTTTTCTTCTGCATTTAATGCCCAGTCCCAAGTACAGTACCTGGTTTATAGTATTCACTTAGTATTTGGCAGATTAAAGGAATAGTGAATAAATAACTCTTAACTAAACATAACTCTTTACACCAGTGGTTTCCTAAACCTGTTCCTGCTATAGTAGTTCCTGTCTCAATTAATAAGCAACTTAAGCTTTCCAGTTATTCTGGCTGTAAAATGTACTTAGCCTTTTTCTCTGACAGTTCATTAGCAAGTCCAGTGGCTCGCTTTATATCCAGCAGTCAGCTTTATGGGTGCCATACTGGCCAGAGCCAACATCTTCAAGAATCTATGTTTAATACAAGACCAAAAATGATCTTGTAAAAATATTAGGCCAGCTTACTTTTGTGTCCAAAATGTGCCAATGGTTTCTCCTTTTGCCCAGAGATAAGGCAACGTCATTACAGACCTTCACGTCTCCTCCCCTTCCACCCTCCCTCAATACTCTGATTCCATCTTTCACTTCCCCAGACAAGCCTGCTTGGCGCCAGCAATGTCTGCCTCACCTTAACTGTTCAGGCATGCCAGTCACGCTCTTACTTCAGCCCTCTAAAGTATATGTTTTCACTTAGGTGTTCCAGCCTGGATAGCAACCACTCTTATCTCTAGGGCCTCTAACGTCAGACATTCTGCTCACAAGATTTGGATGGCAAGTTGAATCTCCTTGTAACAGAGTCGGTTCAAGCTTCCCGTCCCAATGCTCCCAGAAGGCCGGAAGGCTGGTAATGTAGCTTGGTGGTAGGGGGTTAAATATGTAAATAATGTGTTGAACTCATCCCTAGCCAGTGATGACAATAACATAGATACTCTCTCTGTGTGTGCATTGCCACTCAGACAAAGGGTTACAGGATCCCTTGAGGGTTTCCTGAGATAGAATGCTAACTACAGGCACTGACCACCCTCAATGTCCCTCCTTATTCAATGGGTTCTAACTTAAATCTGAACACTGGGTAAAAGATTATTTTTCATTGACATTCACAAATATCTACTCACAAAGTCTAGCTTTCTTTCTTCTTTTCTTTCTTTTTTGTTATGGAAATCAAGCAATACTACAGGCACTATTTTTCTGTCTTTCTCCCAGAAAGCATCCTGGTTTGTGAGGCATACCTCCAGATCTCTGCATGCCAAAGGACTGGGCTGTTTCTCCTTGCTGCCTGTTACAGTTGTGACATCTCTCTTTCTTCTAACAGTTAAATACACCCACCCCAAATCTATCCTTTGGAGTCCCATTGGCCCAACTGAGTCTAGAATCCTGAGCCAAGGCAGTCTCTTCTACTCTGATCTCAGGTCATGGTGGGCCTTGTGGTAGAATGTTTTCTGTATGATGTAATTAAAGAACTGTTTGGCCCATGCACAGCACGGTAGAAGTTGGTGGAGAATCAGAGGCAGCCAGGTAGAAGGAGGGTGGAGTTAAGTCAGTCGCCATCCGTCCCTGAAGAAGCAGCATGTAGGAGAAACAGGTGAGCCATGGGCTGTGGCCACATGGTGGGAAGATTAATGGAAATGGGTTGAATTAAGATGAAAGAGCTAGCTAGTAATGTGCTTGAGATATGGGCCAACAGTATAAAGTTAATATAAGCGTGTGATTCATTTTCTTTCGGGGACAAAAGCCGCGGGCGCGCAGACCAGGTTCCAAACCGCCACCTCGCACGCCAGGTTACAAACTCCGGGCACAAATCTCCCGGACCCAAAACGGGCCAGGAAAAACTTACTACAACAGGGCCTCCCACCTCATAGTTTTGATGATGCTAATAATATATTGTTACTAAGTGAACTCTTAGGTCCCTACCCCCAGTGCCAGCATCTGGATATTACCAGAGAACCACGTCAGCCGTTATGTCTCACGGAAAATCTATTCTAACATATCCACCTTTATCAGTCCTTCGCCAAAGAAATACAAGTTTACTCACTTTATTTTTTATGGGCTGTCATCATTTAAAAAGTTACCCTGTAGTGTTGCAGGGCCAGCTCCAGGTGTTCTTGTCAGGATATTAATTACCAAATTCTGAATTAGTGCTCCCATATTATAATCCCTTCCATTGTCTACCTTCTCTGGATGCAGTGTTCCCCCAACTCATTCCAGGAATGTTCTCTGACTCTATAGCCAGATCCTGTGTCTTTATATATGCACATTATTTCCAAAGAAGCAAGAAGTATTTTTTCAGTCATGCTCTGTTGGTCCTTACCTGTACATATAGAGCTGAGGATGATAGAGGTTTTGTTTTTTGTTTTTTTTAAAAGTCAGTATTCAGGCTATTGGTCTCCCCTATTGTTGGAGAATAAAATTTTTATACTTTGGGATTCAAATGAACCTGAAAATACAAGATTGTTAGACCTACATCCACACACATCTTGTTCCAGGGCATTGTTCTTTCCCTGCAGGCTCTGATGACATGAACCTGAGGAACCTCTGTGTTCTCTCTCTTTGCAGCTCTGCTATCTTCAGTGCTGGGTCTGCCTGTCATGGCTGTCAGCTCTGGGTTTCAGTAATTGAGGTTTTCTTTGTAGCTGCCTTTCAGCCTTTTTGGTTTTACAACCTATTTTGAATAGTTGTTCATCAACCTGTCATCATGTACTTTCTTTGTGGCTCCTAAAATAGTAACAGAGTCACCCAACTACACAATTGTCCTAATAAAAAACATATACTAACACCTCAGAGCCTAGTGTTTCATCTTCCACCTGCACTAGAGCTATCACGGCATACCTACTGTGCAGTGATCGGCAAGTGGAGTTGTTCCAGAGACCAGCCTGGGAAGCTGGGCTGCTCTTGATTCCAGTCGACATAACCTGTGCTCCCCAGAACATGCAATGGGAGTTTGCAGGGAGCAGCAGTGGGGGAACTGGCCGGAAAATGACAATGCTCACAAGTTAATCATAAATGGCCTTTGAGCCCCATCTTCTTGCTTTCTGCTGCTTTGATAAAGTACTAACCAAAACCAAGTGGGAGAGGAAATGGTGTGCTTGGCTAATTGGTTATGGTCCTTTATCAATGAAAGCCAAGGCATCAAGGCAGAACCTGGAGGCAGGAACTGAAGCAGAGGCTACGGAGGAATGCTGCTTTCATGCTTGCTTCCATGGCTTGCTCAGACTGTTTTCTTGCACAACCAAGTACCACCAGCCCAGGGGTAGCACCACCCACACTGGACCAGACCACCTCCCACAGTCCAGTCTAATGATGGCTGAGGCTTCTTCTTCCCAGGTCACTCTAGTCTGTGTCAAATTGCCACAAAAAATTAACCATTGTGGTAAGCATTCAAACTGCCTCCTCAAAATTTTCTGGACAAGAAAGAGGAGTTGTAACAGGGAGCATTTAGTTATAGGCATTTGTTCCTTATTAGACAAGGTTGCCACATAGTATAGTACAGTATAATATAATATAGTATAGTATAGTATAGAGTAGTATAGTATAGATTAGTATAGTATAGTACAGTACAGTGCAGTATAAAATAGTATAGTATAGTACAGTACAGTATAGTATAATACAGTGCAGTACAGTATAGCATAGAATAGTATAGTATAGTACAGTACAGTATAGTATAATACAGTATAGTATGGAATAGTATAGTATAAAATAGTATAGTATAGTACAGTATAGTATAGAATAGTATAGTAGAGTACAG
>PVIH01019711.1:0-34554 GCA_004025045.1 Sigmodon hispidus
TCCTGTGTGCAATACATGTGCAGATATGTGCATGTATGGAGGACAGAAGTCAACCTTGAATGTTGGTCCTCAGGTACCATCCACCTTTTATTTGAGATAGTGTTTCTCAACAAGTTGGCTCTCCACTAGACTGCAAACACGCACTACCTCTGGCTTTTTTTTTTTTTTTTTTTAAAACTTTATTTATTTACTTATTTATTTGCCTTGGTGTTTGCCTGGAACTGGAACTACAGACAGTTGTTAGCTGCCATGTGGGTGCTGGGAATCGAACCGGGGTCCTCTGGAAGAGCAGACGGCGCTCTTAACCGCTGAGCCATCTCTCCAGCCCCCCTCTGGCTTTTTTTTACCTAGGTTCTGAGGATTGAACCCAATTAACATGTCCTCAGTTTCTTTATTACCTCTGCAATGAATCTCAGTACTTTCATCTTGCTGGTCTCATGGTAGGAACGGAGGCCCCAGAGGAACTCATACTCAGGAGGGTTGCTGTTGGGCACTCGTCTGTAGTCCAGGTATCTGGGGGGGGGGGAGGAGTCTATGTTTATGGTCAGTCTGCAAAAAATATCTAATAACCCTGGACTTTGAAACTCTTTAATTCAAATAAAACTCTTATACTCCAGACTCACTCCTAAACAGAGTCAGGGTATCTACTCTTTAAGAATCAATTCCTGGAATTCCTATGCCAGTGAGTTTATACCAGGCAACCACTCAAGAGCTGAAAGGGGCACTTGTATGGAGTCACAGAAAGAAAATACTCATTTTAACCCTTCTACGAAAGTTGTTGCTTCAGGTTCTTATACTCTTGTCAACAAACCACAAATACAGCACTTCCATAATTCCAACATGGCCCACCCTTTCCTGAGAATGTGTACTATGAGAACAGTGGGCAGGCTTCACTCGTTACTATGCTGCAGAAACATCCCACCTCAAAGAGTACATTTAGTAAACACTTCTGACTAAAGATGTTATTTCTGTGAACCTATATACAGGTGTGGTGTAAGTAGTATGTTTAGAAAGCCTCTTCTGATGCAGACCAAGCAGTCACTTACTTCTGCTTCACAAATTCGTAAGTAAGAAGTTTTCTCAGATCACCAAGGAGGGGATGTCTGACCCTGATGGGTTAAAAAAAAAATGACAATCAGAATTTTCTTGAAGAAAAGGAAGAGAATTCAAGATTATTTCCCATCGAGCCACATAATTTAAACAGCCCCAAGGCACCCCCCCATCCTAGACCACCAGTTTATTAATGAAATTCTGGAATTATCCCCTTCCATCAAAGGATAATTCAGTCAGAAGATGAAAGAGCCTAATCATACCCAGGACGTAGTCCCATCTTGCGTAGTGCCTCCCAAAGGACAGCTGTAATGAGAGGCAACAAGAGATAAGGCACAGAAAGTGAGCATGGGAATCAGGCTGTAGCCAACCCCCAGTTGCAGGTCCAGCCACTCACCCTCACTGGCACGGTTGCCATTCATGAAGATAATGCCCAGAATCACTAAGAGGAGGCCCAGCTTGGGTGTATCTTTGGTCCTACAGGAGCACAAAAAGAATATATATACACACAGCCAGCAGCCATTTGCATGAAAAACCCCAGTAAGCTTACCAATTTAGCTTTTCCAGTATTCCTCAGTGGAGATCATTATGCCCCCACTCTGCCCATGATCTCCTATGTGACTGAATACTGAAACTCTTAGGAACAAAAAGCATCACTGAGAAAGAATATATTCCATCTCCTTTCCCATCTTACGTTCCCAGTATGCCAGCCAGGGACTCAGGGGTACTGATGAGGATATACAGATGCTCTTCTTTGTCAATTTCCTTCAGCTGAATTCCAAATTTCTATAGGAGCAAGAGAACAGATTATAAAATTATAGCAGTCAGCATAATCAACTCATAGGCAGTCACAGCCCTGTTAAGCTTTGCCCTAAACTTCCAGTAGAGATGTCATAAAATTGAGACTTTCCTCATCGTTCCAGTCTCTTAAGTTTGGCTTTTTACCTTCTCCAGGACAAAGCAGGCGCGTTCAATGATTTCTGGATAAACGTCAGTGTATTCTCGGATGATATCCCTCAGCATTTCTGTAGGAGAGAAGGGGAAGCACCAGCACTGAGTTGGAGCACAGAGCAACAGTCCCTTTGCCAGTCCTTGTGAGGGTAGCTCAGTCAGGGTCTTCAAAGGTATAAGTGGAGGAATCAGCTATGGAAGGGAAAAGATGGATAAGCAAAAGATGCCCACGGAGCACAGGGGCAGGAGAAGAACCTACCTGAGCGCTTGATGGGCACCTTTGTGTAATCTTTAAGCATCAGGTACTTGACCAACTTATTTGCCTGGGGAGACAGAAATAATTAAAATTATGTTTGTAAAAAATTGGCTGATTATAAATGGAAGGGCAACAGTAAAATTAAAATTAAGTGGAGAAGTAAAGTGCTTACTCTTTCCTGAAGAAGGGCCACATCTCGGGGCTGTGGAGGACCCTGGTTCTGTGAGGCACGAGAGTTGGAGGAGGATCTCAGATTAGGTGAGGGTCGTAAGTTCTGCCAGTCAGGTGGAATCGGCCAATCGGTGGGGATCCAGTCAGGTGGAAAAGGCCAATCGGTGGGAAATGACCAGTCGGGAGGCAGTGACCAGTCAGTTGGTAACTGCCAATCTGGAGGGCCTTGCCAATCTTGAGGGCCCTGCCAACTGGGGGGAGCCTGCCAACTGGGAGGGGTCTGCCAACTGGGTGTATTCTGCCAAGCCATTGGGTTTGGCCAGACAATTGGACCAGGCCAGACAATGGGGTTTGGCCAGATCACTGGATTCTGCCAGATCACTGGGTTAGGCCAGATCACTGGGTTCTGCCAAGCAACTGGGTTCTGCCAAGCCGATGGGGTCTGCCTAGCTGGGGGACTCTGACGTGCGGGTGGGGTCTGCCTGGCTGTCTGGTTCTGCCAGCCTGATGGGTTCTGCCAAGCCAGTGGGGTCTGCCACAGCACATTGGGGGGTGCGCCAGGTGGGTTCTGAGTGGTCACTGGAACTGGAGCAGACCTCCAGTTCCCTGAAGCCAGGGAGGCCCGCCTTTGATCTCCACTGCTGTTCTCTTCAACATTCAAGTTATTAATCTGCATCGTAAGAGAAAAGAAAATTCCAGGACCATTATTAATCCTGGGTCCTCCCAGTAGCTAACCAAGGAAGTTCCTATGAATCTTCACCTGTAAGGACAGCCTAACTGCTCACTAGCCACTGGTCATGTTCTGTTTGTTTTTCATTGCCTTTCAGGCAGGAGTTTCACCTCCAAACCAGACCAAGAAAAACTATAAAGTGGGGCCTAGGCCTTCTCCTTTTCCTATGTGATTACTATTATCACCCTGAGCTCAAACCACTCTTTTCTCCTTTTGTTTTCTCTAGTTAGTGAGGCGAACCTTCAAGATCTAATGATAATTTGGTGTAAGCCTGCCTAGCTTAAGACTTCATCCAGTGTTTATTGTTAAAATGTAAAATGTCCTATACCACAGGTGGTATGGTGATCCATATTATCTGTGTCCTTGTAAAAACTTAGCATCAATCTGTGGACAATCAAGGAGTCAAGAATAAACATTTACCTTAACACCCCCTACAACTTAGCTAAAATACAGGAATACATGCCCTTTGTTTTGTTTAGAGCAAATGTACTTCAAAGGAGAGCACCCAAAGCAAAAGTGAAGCTAGCAGGATCTCACCTTGCGGGTCCTCTTGCCCCGAATGATAGTCCGGGACTCCACATTCTGAGCCTGGGAGCCATCTGCTGAGGACTGTGCAGCTGCACCATCAGTTTCAGAGATACCTGGGCTGGTCCCTATGTCAGCCATTTTGGCCTGGTTTACATTCTGGATCTGGGCATCAGCTGCAGGGACCTTAGTGGTATCATTCCATGCCTTAGTAGCTATCTTAGGCTGGTTGTTGGTCATCTCATTGGCACTGGGAGACTGAGAGAAATTGTAGGAGGCACTGGAGCCTGCCTTAGTAGGGGTATTCTGGGCCTTAAAGGCCATTTCAGATTTTTTAGCTGATTTGCCTGTGGTTGCTGCCTGGGAAAAATCAGAGGCAGCATTTGGACCTTTAGAGGTGCCATTCTGTGACTTAAAGGCCGCCTTAGAGTGGTTCTTGGACATCTCCTTGGCATTACGTGCCTGAGAGAAATCATGTGGACCCTTTGTGGTGGTATTCTGGGCTTTAAAGCCTGTCTTAGGCCTAGCAGCAGCTGTTGAAACCTCAGTATCAGCCACCTCATTGGCAGTTGGGGGCTGTGAACTCTGGGGACTAGCATTCTGCCCACTGGCAGCTGCTGTGGCCTGGTTAGTGGGTGGAGCGTCGGAGATCTGGATGGCTTCCATCAAGGTCTGCACAAGCAAGGCGCTGTCTTCCACAGAGGCCTCAGCCTGTAAATACAAAAGGGGGAAATTTCAACGTCTGGGCCATACAAGCTGCATCAGGAGGAGGGGCACACGCCGCAGGAGTGGGGTGCTGTAGACAAGTGTCACAGTTCAAAGATCTGGGGGCAGAGGAGGGTCAATGGGAGGCGGGGCGGGAACAAAACTTGGTTCAGGGTAGAGGAGGCAGGGCAAGGTGAGGGCAGCCAGAGGCTGCAGCGGCTGGTGAGGACCACGGTGCAAGCACCGAGCCCCCATCGGGTTTCCAGGCGCGGACTGGCTGTGCTTGCGGTGGGAAGCTCAAGACCCGGGGAGGAGGAGGGAGGGATGGAGGAGGAGAAGCAGAGGGGGTGGAGGGGGAGTCTCGCGGCGTGGAGAAGGGGAGGGTGGAGGAGGCGAGAGGTGGGGGATGGGGCGACAGACTGCTCTACACGCGTCAGGGTTCTGGAAAAAAAAATGGTTCCTTACCCAACCCGCATTCTCTGGGCAGACTGCCCTGACTAACAGGGTCTCCCCTTTCTCTACGCAGGGACCGATGGCTGAACAGAGACGCCCCTCCCCCCTTCGATAAACGCTAGAAATCCGAGAGCCGCCGGCGGCGGCGTCTAGGCGGAAGAAGGGCAAAAATCACGGATCCTGCCCTTTGCGCCACCCAAGGGGCCGGGGGGTGGGCGTCATCTGTCAGCGGGGCAAAATGGAGGAGCTGGGGGGGGGATCTCACCTGGAAGCCGCGGAGGCCTGCACCACCGACGGGTTTCTGAGCCATAGCTCTGGTCTGGCTGGCAAGAGCAGAGCCTGGGGGGGGGTGTGGGAGAGGAACGGGGCGTTACACGAGAGCCGGACACGGGCTATGGCGTGTGCGCTGGGATTCAGGGGGCGGGGGCGGGCCGGGCTAAGGAGGAGGGAGAAAACAGGCCTAACCCGAGCGGGAAAAGTGAACGGGCGTCCCGATGACCATTTGAAAATCCCCACAAGCCCAGGGGGAGAGCTTCAAATCCGCCGTCCGGAATTAGCTAAGGGCTCCCCGCGCGCTCGTTTTCGGGGGGCGGCCGGGGGGAGGGGATAAATCGGCTCCCGCAAAGTTGAATTAAGGTTTTGAATTAAGGGGAATCGTCTAACGGATCAAGGTCGAGGAAGCCGAGGATTCCGTGAGGGATTTGGAGGAGGATGCGGAGATGAACGCGGCTCTAAATTAGCGAGGCTCGGGACGGGGCAGGGGAAGGGGGTTCTAAATTCGGGGGGAAGGACGCCCGCACCAGGGGCAAATGCCCAGGCTGGGGGCTTTTCTCACCTTGCCTCCGGCCCGAACCCCAACCCCTTGACTGCCTCTCTTCTTCACGACTCAGAGGATCGGGAACGCTGCGCAGGAGGGCTCTCGGCAGCCGCACTCTCTCCTTGTCCAGGAGAAAATGCCAGCGCGGCAGCTCGGGCGACCCCGCCTCTTCGCTTAATATACCACCCACCACCTCAGGAAGGGCCGCGCATGCGCACCAGCTAACTAGCCAAATAAGAGTCCCGCTCGCTTTCCCAACAAAAGCTTCATCCCGGAGAGCTTGCTGCGCATGTGCACTCGGAGGAGATCCCGCCTCTCTGCCAACACACTATCCCACCGCCAACCAGGTTGACCGCGGACGAAGGTCCCTCCCCCTTCTTCTTACGCACCCACTCCTCCAACAGATGCGCAGCGCCTTTTGGTCCCACCCCCTTGGCCAGCTCTCCAGCCCCCTACCTTTATCCGCAATGCGTCTCGCCTTGGTCCCGCCCCTTTTCCCGAGGATTCTCTAGCCAGGTCGGCAGCTGCCTCCCGCCCCCTCCCACCTCTTAGGTAGGCCTCTGCAGGGGGTCTCTTATTTCGACACAGGCTAGGCCTCTGCTTACTTCACCCACGCTGCAAGCAACAACGCTGGAATCTTCTAGGCCCCGGGCTGAGGTGGGGGGTGGGGCAGACACATTCCAGGACATTCCAGGAGGTAGCAAAGCGAGTGTCATCAGCCTGGGCAATGTATACATTTCCTCTGACTGGACTCGGAAAATGAGCTTTTCGCGCGCCCCCCTTTTTTTTTTTGCCATGAAAACATTTCATGAGGAGTGGGTCAGAGAGGGGAGGGAAAGGCGTAGGGCAGTGAGGTCAGTCCTGCAGTTTGTTTTTCTCCACCAGCAGCCCTGGGAGATGGAAGGAGGGCAACATCCTCATTTTACACACCAAGTACCTAAATCATAAACCCACTGTATGAACCAGGGAACCGAGCTGGTAGCAAACAGAAAAGGCCAATTTTGGCGCAGTACGGTGATGCACACTGGTAATCCCAGGACTCTGGGAGGCAGGAAAGGCACGAGTTCCAGGCCAGCTGTGAGACTTGATTTAAAAAACAAACATCCACGTGGGGCCTGGATTTTTCTGACTGCAAAATCTATATAATATTAGTGTTGGTCTGAGAACTGACGCACTCATTCATTTTTTTCATTGCAACGACAAGCTTTCCTCCCCCCCAATATTTGTTCCAAGTGGACAAGACCTGTGTTCTTGGAGGCCTAGTATATGTGGGAACTCTTCAGGTTCACTCTGTGCTCCCATTAGCAGGCTCTTCCCAGGAGTGAGACCCCAGGACTTGGTGCTGCCTGGAGCAGCCAGGACAGTCAGGTGTGTCTGTCCTGTTCCCACAGAAGGAAGCTGGGCTGGGCTTTAAAATTCCATGATTAGGGTCTGGCCTCTCTGTCCCTGGTTGTGTGAGCCCCTGAGAATATAGTCAGTTTAATGGACTTTTCTAAGCCCAGTTTCCTCACTACATACACAAAATGAGAATCACAGAATTGGTCCTGTCCAAGGACACACTGCCTGCTGTGCTTCTAAAATGGCTGAAGAAACAAACGCAGAAAAATGACATACTGATACAATATGACTCAAACAAACCCATAAGTCTCCAAAATCCAAGGCGGATTTTAGCGCGTTTCCCATTTATTCTGCATCAGCTCCCACAAGGAGCCTGCATATAAAAGAAAGCTAATGCTAGGAAGGACTGCAGCATTTAGTCCCCAAGGACCAACATCAATTCTGCCAGGCTGGATGACTTCCCTCATCTGTTGCATAGCAACCTCCTCTGTCAGCTGCCTGTTTTTCCTCAGCACTTCCTCTGTAAAGTGTCTGCAGTGGGACGTGATCAGACTGGGGAAAGCAGGTCTGAGGTGCCATTTTCTATATTATCTGCTCCCATGTCTGTATCTTCAGTCATGATGCAGCTAACTTTTAAGGCTCGTCTCTTACTGCCCTGCCCCCTCCCATCTCCAGTTGAATATCTCTTGATATTCTCAAAATTATTATTCCCAGATCTATTCTCTCATATCCTCCTACTATTTCCTTTAGTTATGCTCTTTTTGCCATAGTAGAATGGAGGCTTTTTTAGAGAGATGGACTATTGTCTGTTTTATTCATTGTTGTTTCCTCAGCATGAAGAACAATGCCTAGTACATTTTATATTTTCAATAAATAATTGTTTGATGAATGAATGAATCACACAATGTACCACATTGTTATAGGTAGAAACTTGAAAGAAAATTTTGCTTGATAAATGCACTTATTTTTTTATATACATAGACACACAATACATATTACAGGAACAGTTTAGACACATCATTAAAGATTGAAATATTATCTAAATGCTGTAGAAGTTAAGGAATCATTTTCTAATCCTTGAGACAGTGGCTAAGGCTTTTTATACCACCTTTTCATATAGCATTTTAAGCACAGGCACACAATTTTTCTTACATCAGTAGGATGATATGCATGTGGGGAACATTTTAAATTACACTCTTTTCCCATTCTTTCAGTTGTCAGAGGTGTATTATTAGCATGATCTTTATATCCTTACATGATCAAACCCTTATTTTTTGTCATTTGACAAGAAATAAGAGCATATGCAATATTTTGCATCTGATTTATCTCATCGGAAAGCTACCTCTGAATCATTCTTTAAAATGTTCATTCTTGTTTATGCTTATTCATGTTGTAACAAGGATTCTGGTGTTCATTATTCAGGACCGGCAAAAGGCTGTAGAAAAGACAAGAGGTTTAAATGCAGGTCAAAGCTTTACTGAGCTAGGCTCCCAGGCTCCTTCTGTGGGACTGGGAGGGAAATCAGGAGGTGGGAGTCTAGGGCCAGGGCATGACTCTGTTGTCCAGATGTTTGTCCCCGAGCAGGCCTGTTTTTCTAACTTTCCCTTAATCTGTCTGTGGGTTTGTCTCTCTGTGTCTGCGCTGCATTTGTGCTGGCTTTTGGATGCCAGAAGAGAGAGTCGGACTTATAGAGGTGGTTGTGTGCCACCTGGTGTGGGTGCTGGGAACTGAAATCACATCGATTAAAACAGCTGGTCCATCTCTAACCCCTATTTTTTTTTTATTATTTTTTTGCTTTTGTGTGTGTGTCCTTAGAGTTAAATGTCCAACAGTGCAATTTCTGAGTCTTTAGTGTGTGTTTGTTTTACAAGAAGCTATGGATCTTTCCTCGAGTGGCTGAACCGTTTTACATTCCATTAACCACATATGAGTAGTCCAGGTTCTCCAAATTTTTGGTGGAATCTGTAGTCAGAAGCTTTAGCAATAGTGTGTAGCAGTAATAGCTCACCATGGTTTTAATATTCGTTTGCCTGATGGTTAACTCTATGTCTTTTTATCCATTTTCTAATTGGATTGTTTTATTGCTTTTATAAAATATTTTGGGTCTTGGTAACAGTACTGCTCTACAAGTGTGATAATCTGAGTTAAAATTCCCAGCATACAGGTAAAAAGCTGTATATAAGTACACATATCTGTTATTGGGATGCAAGCAGGAGGATTGCTGGATCTTCCTGTCTGTAGGTTCAGTGAAAGAGTTTGCCTGAGACTAAAGCAGAAAGCACCTGACATCCTTCTTTGTTCCCTGTGAGTGCATAGGTGTGTGTATCTACACACAAATACTGCACACATTTGCCATACTGACACTCCGACACTCATATACACACATACACAGAAGTAATAATTCAATTAATTTTAAAAGTCGAATATTGACTTTTCCTACTTTATTTTGATAAGTTCTTTGTTGGGTATCTGGTTTGCATTTTTTCCTGTTTATAGCTTGTTCTTATCTTGAAACCATTTGTTTTTATTTGTGTGCATGTGAGTGTGTGTGTGTGTGTGTGTGTGTGTGTGTGTGTGAAGGTGCCTATGAACACTGGATTCTGAGCCCTTGAAGTTGAAGCTGTAGTCACAGTTGATTCCCGTGACTCCTGGGACCCAAACCTGCCTCGGCTGGAGGAGCAGCTAATTGCTGAGCTATTTCCCCAGTCCCCTGTCTGCTCTTTTAATAAGAGTTACTTTGCAACGCATAATTTTGAATGTTGTGAAAGTCCAACTTGTTGATTATTTTTCAAGAATTGTCGTTTTCTCCATGTGATATAGTATGTGTTTATAATTCCAGGATTCAGGAGAGTGAGACTGGAGAAGTGAAGATTCGAGGCTAGCTAAAGCTGCACAGTAAGACTGTGTGACTCAAACAAACAAAAAGAAACAAAAGATGATTGCTCTATGTCGTTTCCAAGAGCTCTTCAACAGTATCGAAGGTATAAAGACTTTGCTCTATTATTTTCCAAAATTCTTCTCATTTTCATTATTTTTGTCTGCCATCCATTTAGATTTGAGGGTTTTTAGAAGATTTGTTTTGTTTTCTGGTGCTGTGGCCCGAATCCGTGGGTGGCATTTAGGCAAGCAGACGTTGTGATAAAATGCCCAGACAAAAAGCAGCTTATTGGCTGATAGTCCCTGAGAAATAGAGTCCATCATAGTGGGGAAGGCATAGCAATAGGCAGAAAAGCATAGTAGCAGGAGCAAGAAGCCAGCTGACACCATTACATAAGCACATCAGAAGCAGACAGGAAAAAGTAAGTAAGGTCAGGCTACAAACACCCAAAGCACCCCCCCTCCCATAGTTCCTATAGCAGAGGTCCACCTCCTAAAGGTTCCATAACCTTACTAAACAGCACCACCAACTGGGGCCAAGTCCACAAACACAGAAGCCTAGAGGAGACAATTCCCTTCAGATCATAGCACCAAGCAAGCAGTATCACAGCCTCTAGGCTTAAGTTTTGTTTGAGGTATGAAGTTTAGGTTGAGGCTTGTTTTTTTTTCTCTTATGTTGTGGGAACATTGGCACTATGGATATCCAATCACCACAACACAGTTTGTTTAAAGATATTTTCTAGCTATTGTATTGTTTTGCATTTTGTTAAAAATTAATTGGCTTTATTTATGTGAAGCTGTATGTTCTCCACCCTCTGCCATTGTTGTGCATTTAGTCACTTATCAATACCACAGCACTAATCACTGCTAAAATAGTTTCTCTCAGTTTATTCTTCTTTCCCCAAATTATCCTATTACTCTATTTGTTTACTTTTTACACATTTTGGAAAAGTATTCTCAATATATAAAAACCATTTTGCTTGACTTTTGGTAGGAATTTTACTCAAACTGTGTATCAATTTAGAGAAAATTAGTATTTTAATTATTCAATATTTCTAATCTATAGTCCAGTATGTTACTTCTTTCACTATGTTCTCATTTCATCTCTATATTAAGATTTTGTAGGTTATTGCTATAGAACTCCTGTACATATTTTTTAAAACACTTTTATTTATTTATTTGCCTTGGTGTTTGCCTGGAACTGGAACTACAGACAGTTGTGAGCTGCCATGTGGGTGCTGGGAATTGAACCCAGGTCCTCTGGAAGAGCAGACGGTGCTCTTAACCGCTGAGCCATCTCTCCAGCCCCTCCTGTACATATTGTTAATTGACACAAACATTTCACATTTTAGTTATTATAAATGCTATTCCATCATTAATTTTGGTTTCCATGAGTTAATTGCAAACACACACACTCATGCATGCACATACACACATACACAACACATATAAACACTAATTTTTTAGTGACAATATGAATAAGAAAGGAGACAAAGTGCTATCTTATTTACAACATTATATATTTATTTTGGCTTTTCAAGACAGGGTTTCTATGTGTAGCCCTAGCTTTTCTGAAACTTGTTTTGTAGATCAGGCTGGCCTTGAACTCACAGAGATCCGCCTGCCTCTGCCTCCCAAGTGCTAGGATTAAAGACATGCACCATCTCACCCAGTTTACAATTCCATTATTGATGCACTCTATAATTATATCAAATGCATTTGAGCAATGGCTTAAATAAATATCAGTAAACACTCCACTAAGAAGTAAAGGTTATCAGAAGACACGAGGAGAAGAAATGTGAAAGCAGAACCTCAATGCACAAAGTTAGGATGCTTTTTTCTATCCCAATAGATGATCTTATCATATGAACTTATGACTTTTTATAACACAGACTCCATTCCATTGTCCTTGAAATCTCTCCCAACGTCCCTCCTTCCCTCCTTCCCCATCTGTCTATTCTGGGATATTTGCAATATGATTAAAGATAATTTGTGTTCTTGATATGAAAATTAAAATTTACAATCCACTTAGTTTGAGAAACATGGAACATTAATTTTTAATAAATGTGTAGGTGGAATCAGTGAAGTAATCACAAACTCAAACAAAATATGTCTAGGTTTAATTTTAGGAAACAAAACATCTGAAAAGTATGGAGAGAATTTTCTTTTTCTAAAATTGAAAATAGATTTTTTTCCATACAATATATTCTGATAATGGTTTCTCCTTCTCCAGCTCCTTCTAGATCTTTCCCACCTCCTCACCCATCCCAATCACAATCTTTCTTTCTCTCTCTCTTTAGAAAACAGCAGTCATCTAAAAAAAATAAAAGAAAAGAAACAAATAAGAATAGGACAAAACAAACAGAAAAAGAGACAAACAGCACAAAAAACAAATGTAGACAGAGACACATACATTTACACACTCAGAAATCCTATAAAAACACAAAACAGAAAGCCATAATATATGCAAAAGACCTGTAAAGTTAAAAAAAAATGTCCAGAAAAATCATCATGGGTAAAAACAACAACAACAGCAACAAATACCACTTCAAAAATGCCACTGAGTTTGTTTTGTGTTGGTAAATATACTGCTGGGCATGGAGTCTGTTCTTAAGTGTGGTTTGTGTATCCATTGAGACTCCATTGGAGAAAAATATTTTTTATTTGCCAATGGTTATTAATTGAAAATAGCTTCTGGGTTAGGGATGGGGGGCTTGTGTCCACTTCCTTTCAGTCATCCAACTCAATCACCACATACATGCATATACAATTTTAAGTACTATACATCATTCAAGACTTTTTATTATCACAACATTCTATTACAATTACTTTGACATAGCATTTTTTGTGCCAAATTCCCTTTTCGTTTTTTAAATATTTATTTTTATTATTTTATGTGAATTGTTGTTTGCCTGCATGTGTAACTGTGTAAGGATATCAGCTCTTGGAATTACAGACAGTTGTTAACTGCCTTGTGGATGCTGGGAATCAAACTCAGGTCCTCAGGAAGAACAGTCAGGGCCCTTAACCACTGAGCCATCTCTCCAGCCCCAAATTCCCTTTTCTAAGGAACTCAGAAAAGTATATTTGGAGACTAAAGTATTTATAATTAGACTTTTTATAAATTCTTTATTTGGAAAAATGCAAAACATTAGATTTTTTTCACTATTATTTTTCCATTGTTTTTAATGCTAGAGGTAGCCTTTGCTATACAAAATCATAAATAATGTATCACTTTACTTGCTTTCTTATTCTTATTGCCACAGAAATGATATATATTATGTAAAATTTATATTAGATAATAAATATATTAATGTAAATGTTTATACTTAATAAATTTATTGTATTTGATGATATTAATTTATGTTTTATGTTTGTGTGTAATATATTGCATTAAATATATAAATGAATAATATATAAGCAATTAACTTGTAGAAACAAAAATTAATGATAAAATAGCATTTATTATAGTGACTCAGGATATTTCTAATTACAGAAGCCAGCTTTTATTGATACATTAAGAAAATACAATTTCAGTAAAATCTTGAAAGAAATTCTTAGGATTTCCTCAGAATTTTTGCTTAAACCACATACTTTTTTTTTTTAATGACCAAATACTTCCATGTTTTTCTTTTCCCCCCATATGGTATATTTTGATCAAAATTTTTCCTCCTGCTACTCATCACAGATCCTTCCAACCTCCACAGCCACCCAACCTAATGTTCTCTCTAAAAAAGAAAAACTCCAAACCAAACAAAAGATTAAAACCCAAACAAACAAAAACAATAAAACAAAAATTACCAAGAACTCAAATCAAAACAAACCAAACGAAATCAAACTAAACTAAAAAGTAACCCCCAACCAAAAACCAAAACAGAGCAAAAACCCACCACACACATGGAATGTATTATGTGTTGAACATCTTCTCCTGAGTTTGGAGCCTGTTCTGAAGTCGGTGGATATACTCAGTGACACTCCACTGGGAAAAACTCTCTTCCCTTTCCCAGCAGATACCAACTGTAAATAGCTTCTTGGTTAGGGATGAGACTTTGTGTGCACCACCCTTTCTCAGTGCTGAGATTTCCTTTCTTTGAACCTGGTAGGTCTTGTGCCTGCTGTTACAGGTCTCTGTGAGCTCCGTATATGTTTCACTCCTGTTGTGCATATGGAGCTGGTTCCTAGAAGCCATCCACCCCTGGTTATCTCTTACAGTTTTTCTGCTTCCCCTTTCACATAGATTCCTGAAGCTTGAGGAGAGAGATTTGAAGTTGATGTAGTTTTTCACTCTCTGAATATAGTTCATTTGTGGGTGTCTGTATTAATTCTCATATATTGCAACAAGAAGTTTCTGTAATGAGGGTTTAGTGATATAGTCATCTATGGGTACAAAATATGTCATTAGGAGTCATTTTATTGCATTTACCTTTAGCAGAATAATTTAGTAGGTTTCCCCCTAGACTTATGACCTATCTAGTCTCAGGTTCTTTGCTACTTTATCAGTATTAGGTATGGGTTCCATCTCACAGAATAGGTCTTAAATACAATAAAAAAGTGTTTGATTACTCCCATAACATTTTTGTTATGGTTGTACCAGTATATCTTGCAGGCAGATTGCTGTTGTAGTCACAGGACTCAGAACTATGTGATATTGATGATTACAATTCTCCTCTGGTAGCATGAAGCGCACCTTCCAGCACTATGAAAACTAATCAGTAGGGGTGAAGCTTGTAGTGAGGCATGTACAATGACATGAGTCAGTGGTGTCTTCAACAATAGGGCCTACCACCAGATTGTAGGAAACAACCAATAGCCTGTGATATTAGGGAGTAGTGGTTATGGTAACACTTCGGCAAATGACTCAACAAGATGTAACCCATTCTTGGCATTGAAAGTTTTACCTGGTGGTGTATATCCTGTTGGGGAATTGTCTTCCCCATTAAATGCTGACTTCCTTTTAAGTATGTGTATATTTAGGAAGATTACACTTTAGTAGGTTTCCAGGTGGATTTTCTTTTTTTAAAAAATTTATTTATTTATTATTAAGTATACAGTACACAGAAGAGAGTACCAGATGTCATTATAGATGGTTGTGAGCCACCATGTGGTTGCTGGGAATTGAACTCAGGACCTCAGGAAGAACAGTCAGTGCTCTTAACCTCTGAGCCATCTCTCCAGCCCCCCAGGGTGGATTTTCAAAAGGCTCATAGCGTTAGTTGTCTCTTCACAATCCCTTTTTTACCCTGATTTCATAGTCCTCTATTTAATTCTCCTGTTCTCATTTCCTTATCTCTTTATAACACTATATTCTATTTCCCCTTCCTTGAAAGACTCCTTCTTCCCTTCTGATCTCTTACTATGTATCTACCTTCTGTGGGTATTTAGATTGAAGCACACATCTCTAAAGCTTAAAAGATAATATCCACATATAAGAGAAAGCACACAACATTTGTGCTTTGTTGTCTGGGTTACCTTATTCTGAATGATTGTTTTTAGCGCTATCTATTTACCTAAAAATTTTGTAATTTTGCTTTTATTAACTGCTGAATAATATTCCATTGCATGTTGCTGTAGTTAACTAGTTTCTTTGGAGTTGTGAATTGTAGCCTGGTTATCCTTTGCTTTATATCAAATATGCACTTATGAGTGATTACATACTCTTTATCTTTTGGGGTCTGAGTTACCTTACTCAGGATGAATTTTTTCTAATTCCATCCATTTGCATGAAAAATTCAAGATGTCATTTTTTTTTTTACTGCTGCACAATACTCCTTTATGTAAGTGTACCATGTTTTAAAAAATCCATTCTTCGGTTGTGGGGCATCTAGGTTGTTTCCAGGTTTTGGCTATTATGAATAATGCTACTATGAACATAGTTGAGCAAATATCCTTATAGTATGAAAGTGCATCCTTTGGGTATATGCCCAAGAGTGGTATTGCTGGATCATGAGGTAAATTGATTTTCAGTTGTCTTAGAAACCACCATACTGCATTCCAAAGTGTATGTACAAGTTTAAATTTCCACCAGCAATGGAGGAGTGTTCCCCTCGCTCTGCATCCTCTCCAGCATAGGCTGTTCTGTGTTTTTGATCTTAGCCATTCTGACAGGTGTAAGGAATCTCAGAGTTGTTTTGATTTGCATTTCTCTGATGGCTAAGGATGTTGAGCAGTTCTTTAAGTGTCTTTCAGTCATTTGAGATTCTTCTGTTGGGAAATTTCTGTTTAGATCTGTACTCCATTTTTCAGTTGGATTATTTTGCTTGTTGATGTCTAGTTTCTTGAGTTCTTGTTATATTTTAGACATCAGTTTATATTTTAGACATCAGTCTTTTGTCATAGGTAGAATTGGTGAAGCTCTTTTCCCATTCTATGGGCTGCTATTTTGTCTTATTGACCATGTCCTTTGCCTTACAGAAGAAGCTTCTCAGTTTCAGAAAGTCTCATTAAGGAGGCTGGAGAGATGGCTCAGCGGTTAAGAGCACCATCTGCTCTTCCACAGGACCCGAGTTCGATTCCCAGCACCCACATGGCAGCTAACAACTGTCTGTACTTCCAGTTCCAGGCAAACACCAAGGCAAATAAATAAATAAAGTTTTTTTTTTTAAAAAGTAAGTCTCATTAATAAATTGTTGCTCTCAGTGTCTGTGTGCTATTGGTGTTATATTTAGGAAGTGGTCACTGTGCCAATGCATTCAAGGCTATTTCCTACTTTTTCTATTAGGTTCAGTGTAACTAGATTTATGTTGAGTCTTTGATCCACTTGGACTTGAATTTTGTGCAGGACCCTAAGAGAGACATTCATGGATCTCCCTGGGAAGGGAGAATGGATAAAAATCTGTTCAGTAAATTGGGAACATGAGGGAAAAGAGAGGTGGGAAGAGAACATGAGGGAATGGGATGGTTGAATTGGAGGAGGGACAGAGAGGGAGAACAGTGAAATAGATATCTTGACAGAGAGAGCCATTTTGAGATTATGGAGAAAACTGGTGCTAGAGAAATACCCAAGAATCCACAAACATGACCTCAGCTATATCTTGAAGCAATATTGGAGAGTGTGCCTGAACTGACCTTCCCCTATAGTCAAATTATTGACCACCTTAATTGTCTAGCAACTGATGGAAACAGATGCAGAGATCCATGGCTAAGCACTGGGCTGAGCTACCAGTTTAGCTGAAGAGAGAGGGGAAGAATTATATAAGAAAAGGTGTCAAGATCATGAATGTTGGTCAGATTAGGGACAGCTGACTTGAGCTACTGGGAGCTCGCTGACTGTGGATTGACAGCTGGGGAACCTGAATGGTCCCCAGCTAGGTCCTCTGAATGTGGATGATAGTTGTGAGTCAGTTTGTGGGTTGTCTGGCGGTGGGACCAGGATTTATTCCTAGTTCATGAACTGGCTTTTTGGATCCCATTCTCTATAAAGGTACACCTTGCTCAGCCTTGATACAAGAGGAGGGGCTTGGTCCTGCCTCAACCTGATATCCCCGACTTTGTTGACTCCCCATGGGAGGCTTTATCCTCTTTGAGGATTGGATGGGAGGAGTGGGGTGAGGGGAAGCTGGGGGGGGTGAGTGGGAGTAGGGTTGGGAAGGGAAACTGTTGTTGGTATGTAAAAACCACTTTTATATAAAAAACTTTAAAAAGTATTTCTGTAGTAATATGTAGAATCCTTTAGGCATATGCCCAAAAGTGGTATAGCTGGATACTGATTTAAACCATTTTTTAGCCACTGCATAGCTGTGATGGCTCAAAGGACCACAGCAAACTGGTCAGAATCTTGTTTGTGTAGAAGATATGATATGTAATAGTATACTTAAAAGAAGGACTATAAAAAGCTTGATGGGGGGGCTGGAGAGATGGCTCAGGGGTTAAGAGCACCGTCTGCTCTTCCAGAGGACCCGGGTTCGATTCCCAGCACCCACATGGCAGCTAACAACTGTCTGTAGTTCCAGTTCCAGGCAAACACCAAGGCAAATAAATAAAAAAATAAAAAAAGTTTAATAATAAAAAAAAAAAAAAAAAAAAAAAAGCTTGATGGGGAAATGGAATCTAATACATTTCTTTTCTGCAGAAATCTGTTGCATGTGCAATATTACTATTTACATTACTTATGGTTCTCTAAAGGTATAGAACTGATAGAATGAAAATATATATGGGATTTATTAGACCAGCGTAAAGGATGTGTCTGGGCAGTACAATAGCTGTCATATAACAGAAAAGCTTAAATTCAGTAGTTGTTTATCTCTCTACAGTCCCAAGCTGGTACTAGAATTCTGGAAGATTCCCAGGAACCTGCTGCTTTTCAGTCTAGGTTGGAATCCTGAAGAAGCTGGATTTTAATACCAGCTACATCCACAAGATAGATGGACTTGCCAGCAAGAGGGCAAGCAAGTGAAAAGCAGTCTCCTTCTTCCATGGAGCTTTATGTGGGCTGCTGCCAGAAGGTACATACAGCCCAGATTTAGGGTTTGCTGTTCTACTTCAAATATTCTGAAATTTGAATTTCACAAATTCACAAGAGTGCTCATCAGACTGGGTTTTGGATGATTTCAGATGTAGTCAAATTTACAACCAAGATTAGCCATAACACCACTTAGAAGAATAATGCTACTAACGAGAAAGGTTCTGCACCCAATGATTAAGAAAAGGCTGAGTCACATGGTGCCTATTCTATGTGGAAATTCCTTAGGAGAAAGGACATTGCAGTATAATTTACATGACCAGAGCTTTACAAATGTTTTAGAAGAATTTATGATGGGAAGTCTTTTATGTATGATCAATGTCTGAAGGCTTTTGTCAACAAAGCGGAATCTTCAGAGTACTTAGAATTAAGAGAACACCTACAAATAGAGTGAATACAAAGACATTTTCAATCACCATATCAGTCATACTTGATATATGAGGACTCACTCCTGAGAATTTATTGGTCCATTATGGCTATAAAAATGTGAAAACCCTCCAAATTTTCGTCCAACCTTAGAAATTTCACAGAGAGGATTTTTCAGTGCAGTGGAAATTATAGTCAGTGGTCAAGCATTTTCAACAGTACAAAAGTTCATGATAATCAGAAACACTATGAATGTATTGGTGGTGGGAAAGGCTTCAGAATAAATTTAAACTTTTTAGACATGAGGGGTTTCATTGTGGAGAAATATACTATTCTTATGATGCACAAATAAAAGCAGTCACATCCAGGTCAGAAGCATGGGAGAATTCAGAGTAGAAATAAACTGCACAGTAATTAATATGGGAAAGGCTTCTGGAGACATTTATCTTAATACAACACCAGAAAATTTATAGAAGTAAACTGATCCTTTAAATGTAATCAATATCATAATGCTTTTATCAGATCAAATTATATTAACATCAGATAATCTTTTATAATGACTATATAAAAACCTTCAAACAGAAATCAATCCTTGTTCATCATGTGCAGATTCATAATGGAGAGAAACACTGTGCCTGTAATGAATAAGCTTTCAATTAGACACTGAATTTTATCCATCATTAAAGGATTCATATAAAGACAAATCCCATTATGTATGTAAAATGATGGGTATGCTGTCAGCAGTATTTCAGTTGTATTTGACATCAGTGAGTCCGTAGAAGGAAAAAAAATCTTTTACACGTAGTGAGTATTTCAATATGAAGTTTAATCTTACTAACATCAGTCAAATCACAGTAACAAGAGTCATAATATTAGGGTAGTGATATGGTAGTCTTTTGAGAAAGTCAGACCTTAGTAAAAATTATGACTTCACCATAAAAAAATTATTTTTATTCATTTCATGTAATTATATACCCACCTCCATTACCAAACACTGTAATAGTACAGTGTTTATTCTGAGAAAATTCATATAGGATCCTACATTCATCGAATATGAAGAAACACACACACACACACACACACACACAAACACAAAGTGTAGCTATTTTTCCAAGATTTTAGTGGAAATGTAGGATCCTAAGGTAGTTTAAATATTCAGGGCTTATAGTGGCATTGTATGTTAAAAACATAGGAGTGTGTTAATCTTTGTTAATCATTAAGTAGCTCATTCCAGAAACATTTTCCTTCTTTCTTCCAAGCATGCTTTGAACATCATATTGAGCATTCAAAACACAATTAAAAGTTAGCTCCTTCCTGAAAACATTTCTTACCAACTCAAACTGGTTGGTTCCTTTGATGTAAGTTTACATACCAAGCTTCATAGTCCCCTTTCACTAAGGAATCACATGGATTGAAGCTAGATACTAGCACAAGACTAGCACTGACATTGCCTCTTCAGGTTAAGGTTGGTGATCCTTTTCCTTTAGTAGGGCTTTCTCACAGCTTAAAATAGAAAGATGCAAACATATGTTGAGTATTTTATGTGTTCTTGGTCATTTTTCATCTATTGTTTATGTGCTATTTTGTCTGCTGGCCAGTTGTTAGTCCATGTCTATGATTTATCATATCTGCTACCCACCAATAAATAAATGTTAGGTGATAAGTTTATATTGTATGATCCTACAAAAGAGATTAAATTAAATTGGCCTGTAAGTAGACAAGAGTATGCATAAGATTAGTTTCAATTCCTTTTAATTAATAAGATATAACTATTTCATTTTGAAAAGGAATTTATTTTCTATGTATGGGTGTTTTGCCTGTATGCATACATGCATGTGCAGCACATGCAGCACTGCCTGTGGAGGCAGGAAAAGAGTGTTGAAAATCCTGGAACTGGAGTTACAGACAGTTGTGAGCCACCATGTGGGTGCCGAGAATTGAACCTAGGTCCTCTGGAAGAACAACAAGTGCTCTTAACCACTGAGCCATCTCTCCAGCTTCAAGATTATTTTAAATTAATAGAAAAAAGTTACCTTGACATTATGTAAACACTGTAATTAGATAATTTAAGTTATATGTAAAAAATTTCCACCAATAAAGTTTAAACTTCAATAGCATTCCTGGACTCATCATTGAGTTCCCTGTCTAGCATGCAACACTGGACTGGTTTTTTCTTTTCTTGGTCTTCCAGAAAATATAACCATTTGCTGTCTTGCTCAGTTCTTCAGGGAGACAAATGCCTTTAATAATAGGGTTCATACACAAAGATTTGTAGCTGTCGGTGCATTTTCTCTCCTTTTTTACTTGCTTTCAAGATAGTTAACTTTCCAAGGTCACTGGAAGCTCTGTTATCATGGGCAGTTTGGCTAAAATGTAACATTCAATAACTCCTAGATATTTGTGAGACTGTAAGAACTGTATGGGAAAGAATGAGCCTTTTAGAAAATCCAAATGGAAATAAAGTCTGCTTAAATCTTACAAGGACAAGACCATGATAATTTAAAAATGCATGGGCAAATAACCTTAGGTTGTATTTTGTCATAAATGTAACTTGAATTAAATTCACGTTTAGCAAGTTGGTAAAAATTGTTTATGTCTCCTAATATTAAGAGGAAATGGAATAAAGAGGAATCAGTAATGTTTAGAAGGATATAAATATAGCTTTACCTTTTCTGTAACAAAAGGATAAAAAAGAAAATGCTTTTAGGTTAAAAAAAAAAGACTTTATGTACTACTTTTGTCCTAAAACGTTATTTTTTAAAAAGGGTAAGACAAAAGCAAAAGGGTTAAACATGTGTCAGAGCATCCGAGTAAGTTACAAAGGAGTTTATAAAGAATAAGACTGTTGGCCTCTGGCAGGGGTGTGGGTAAGGAAGGTCTCATTTTCTTTAAGGGTCTGGCCACAGGGAGTTTAATTATGGTCCACTAAGTAAATGAGCAGCATGAATGGGAGTGAATCTGAGAAGACTGATAACTGAGTTTGATGGGGTGCATGATGTAAAATCACCAAATAATAAGTAAAAATATTATGCTGGGAAAAAAGAAATTATCTTCCATCAATTTTCAAAAAAATTCAGATTTTCATATATAAATATGTTGAATAATATTACAGGTTAAAGTTTAAAAATTCCTGCATTCAAAATTTTTAACTTTTATATTTGTATTTTCATTTGGCTGCACACATCATTTCCCCAGTTGAAGATTTATTTTATATCTAGAAAACTGTAATGAAATGATAAAGAAATTTGGATTTGTTCAGCTGGGGGAACCTTTGGAATGGTATAATAAACTCCTTTAAAAAAATAAGACTGTTAAAAAAAGATCGTAAACTGTTATACTTTAAAAAAAATCTAAGGTCAGTTATTAGGAAGAAAGTACAAACTCAAACAAACACTAAGTTAAATTTTAAATTTGATTTTAGAAATTTTAAACAAAGATAAAATGGAAAGAATTCCAAGGCTCAGGGAAAGGATTACAGGCAAGAGAGTAAGGGTAATTGATGTAACAGCTTTAGTTCTTGGGAATGATGTCGGTTTTTTCCAGGCAGATAATTAGCCTTAGAGAAATCACAGGCTAATGAGATTTTTAAAGGGCCAATGTTTGCCACAGGCTATTAGAAATCAGGGCACTCAGAACCTTATAGAAGATAATCATCAGGTGCCTCATAATTCCTGACTGTGGCTAATAAAAATGTTAACTTTTCAACATGAGAGCATGATTCTTTGTATTAGTTGATAACCAAGGACCTTTTATTATTATTGATTTAATAAAGTTTTATTTTTCCAAATGTACAGCTGATTGAACTTGCTCATGCCTCTTCAGCAGCTGGGGCATCGCCACCCTTTGTGTTTCTGGTGTAAATTACTTGGTTTTGAAACCAGCTTGATGAGTCCTTTACTCCTGAAGGGCTGCTCTAGCCAAAAACCCTCGAATCTTCAGTCTCTCAGAGACCACAGCTGGAGTAATAAGCCTATAGTTGGGAGCTTTGGGAACTTCCTTACAGAGTTTGTCATATGTAGCTTTGTCAAATAGGACTAGATTGTTGAGCTTGTCTCAGACTTTGCCCTTGGACCACTTCTTACTATTTAAAATTTGTTCCTATACCCACTACTGCTCCCCATCCCTCCCCTCTTCCCAGTCCTCCCCCAACTTCCTCCACCCCATCCCCCACCCATTCCCCAGAGAGGGCAAGGGATCCCAAGGTAAGTCAATTTGGTCTGGCATTCAGTTGAGGTAGGACCAAGGCCCTCCCCCCAGAATCATGGCTGAGTAAGGAAGGCTGAAGAAGCTGGGTTCTGACGTCAGTGAATATCAATAGCAGCAGCAACATGGTAGATGAACTCACAAATCTACAGAATCAGTGGTTCTCAAACTTCCCAATGCTGCAACCCTTTAATACAGTTCCTTATGCTGTGGTGACCCCCAATCACAAATTATTTCTTTGCTATTTCATAACTCTAATTATGCTACTGTTATAAGTTGTAATGTAAATATTGCATATCTAGGATATCTGATATGTGACTCCCAAGGGGTCACGACCCACAGGTTGAGAACCACGGGTGTAGATGACCTTGCCAATAGACAGGTAAAGGCAAACAGGCAAAAAGTAGTTTGTGTAGGCTGCTGCAGGAAAGTGCTACCTACATTAAGGCTAAGTCTTCCACTTCACTTAATGTAATTAAGAATGCTTTACCAGTATTCTCAGAGGTAATCTCCTGAAGATAATCCCTCACATATGTGCCTAAGGGCTTTTATACATGGATTGATGTCTTGAGTAAGGATATCTTTTCCTTCAGGCCTCCTTCTAATAATGACCGTCTGTTTTCCAAGCGCCAATTCATCAAGCTTTCCTCAACTAAGATTAGATAAGGTTAATCTCTTGATACTGAGTAAGTAGGGTTTATATCCTTATTTTACAGAACAATGCGTGATCTTCTATCCTTAGAAACCTATAGTGATATATTGTAAATCCTTAATATTAAGGTTCATAATCTCAAAGGGAGAAATTGAAATAGGAAGAAAAGATTAAAAAGGACAGACAAGGGGAAAGGAATCTTTCACTCTGGGGTCCCATTAAAGCTTCTTCCTAGAAGACAGACAAAAATTCCCATAAAATTAACATGTAAAGATTTCCTCCCTTTTATGTACACATCTGCAGTTTAAAGATCCGTTCAATAGTGGAGGCCTGCAGGTCTAAGACCTTTCAAATTTATATATGGAAGGTCCTTACTGTTAGGAATTTTTTTTTTTATTCCTAACACCCATTGGAGTTATGCCTGGCACTTGTCATTTCATAAGACTTTAATTTCACTAATTTGGATCTGCTCTTTGTCATGGTTAATTTGTCTAAAGTTTTGACAGTCTCCTTAAGTTTTTCAAAGGACCAACTCTTCCTTCATTTCATTAATTTTTTTGTACTGTGTTTGCTTCTATTTCTTTAATTTTAATCCTGAGTTGTTTTTTCCATTTCCTATTTTTGGATGTTGTATGTCCTTGTTTTTCTAAAACTTTCAGTATATCATTAAGTTATTAATTTTCAATTTCTTCAGTTTTTATGTTGGTATTTAGTGCTATAAAGTTTTCTCTTACGACTGCTTACATGTGCCTCACAATTTTTGATATGTGATGTTTATATTTTTATTGCAGTCTAAGAAGTTTTAACATTTCTTCTTGATTTTTCTCTTTATCCAATTTTAATTTGTTTAGTTGTCATAGATTTGTGTGCTTCCTGCCATTTATACTATTGTTGATACTCAGTTTTATTCCTTTGTGGTCAGATAGGAAGCAGGGTATTTTTTAAATTTCCCTATATTTGTTGAGTCTTTTTTTTGTGTCCTAATATGTGGTCAATTTTGAACAAAGTTCCATCCACTACACAATAAAAAAATGTATTCTTTAGATTTGGAGTGAAATGCTCTACAAACACTTGATTTATGATGTCATTTAACTCCAAAATTTGTGTTTAGTTTTTTTTCTAGATACCCTCTCTATTCGTGAGAGTACTGCATTGAAATTACTCATTGATGAAAGACCCCAACCTCAAAATTTCCACAAGGCCAATTAGCTGAGAGTCATCCCGCAGGCAAAACCTCAGTATATCAGAGAGCCGACAGTCGGGAATTATTTAACCAATTAGCAAGGAGTCATCCTGCGGGCAAAGCCTCAGTATATCAGTCAAGGTTTCTTAAAAAGATAAGGAAGGCCATGGGAGGGTGAAGAGACCGGGAGTGTCTAATCTTAACACAAACCAGATGTTCACAACACCTCCAGGATCAAAAACTTTACAACCTTGCCCCAAAGTTGAACCTTATCACATCACCCATTAGCAGGAACTTTATATGTAGTTAAAAGTAGCTAAGATATATGTATTATGATTAAGCTGATAAGACTGACTGAATAAAAAGAAAGAGTGTTCTTTGTGGGTGCGCTCAGTTATCGGAAGCTGCTGATCACCCACAGGTACCTGTGTATTAAAATTACCTCGTGTTATTACAGCCTGGGACTTGTGCGTGAGTTCTTGGGGCTGGGGTCCCAGTGGATCTTTCATTATCATGGTGTTTAGGTCACTTAGTGGTTTTGGATTGAATAATAATTCTCTTATTAAATTGGGTGCCTTTGTGTTTGGTGCATATAGGTTTAGGATTATAATATCTTGTTGGTGAACTTCTTTGATGAATATCACACCCTTATTTTTTCTAACTAGTTTTCATTTGAGGTCTAGTGTTTAAAATATTAAAATAGCTATGACTTCTTGTTTCATAGTTGCATTTACTTGAATACCTTTTTGCTCCATTGGGAGCTCTGCCTCAGCCCTCCTCCCTAAACCTTGTTCCTTTCAGAAAGCCGGCCAAGTGATGGCTCCTCCCCCAGAGCTGCTCAAGACATCACCTACAGGGCATTTAAGCTCCAGTCCATACAGCTACCTCCTCCCTCCGCTGCCTCACTTCTGGAGGGGTTGAGAGTCACCTGGGAGCACTTTGCTCATTAAACCTGAACTTTTAGTTCGGCTTAATCTGCCTTTTTTTGTCAGTGGAGAAACCTATTGCCGAGGATACAAAAAGATCACTTTCCCCATCTTTTTAGTTTTAAGTTGTGTTTATCAGGGATGGGGAAGTATGTTTCTGGGAGCCAGCAAAAAGATGAATCTTGTTTTCTAACTCAATTTATTACCTGGTGTCTTTTTCATTAGGAGATTGAGACCATTAATGCTGAGGGTTAGTGTTGAACAGTGTTTATTAATTCATGTTATTTTGTGTTGACATATTGTTTTCTTATACTTCTTTTGCTTAATGTTCTAGCATTATGGAAAGGTTTGGAGGGAGGAAAGGAATGGGAGAAATGTTGTAATTATATTATAATCTCAAAAATAAAAGGTGTTGGCTATTCACATCAACTCAAGCATCAGGGTTCCCTGCAGTGGAAAGATACTCCCTTTGTGAACTTTATATACTTTATAAACTTTGTAAACCCTCAAAGCACATAAGTGGCCAGGTCTCTGCCTGAAGAGCACCCAGGCCCTGCCTTCAAGACTTCCCTAAGGGCTCCCCACCAAAAAACTATAACAATATAGTGTTCTGCCCAGTTCTCTCTGCTGCTTCTTCCTCAGCAGAGGCAGCTGCCTCCTGGGTTTTTCCCCTCCCAATAAATCTTATGTGTGAGGTTTGTTGTGCGATGTGACTTGAGAGGAGAACACAGAGAAAGGGAAAGGAATTAAGATAGTAATGTAGGCAACAGTCTGCTGTTGCTTCCTAGTCAGGCCTTTGTTTTAAGCTGCTGGATTTTTGTCTCGGGTCAAGGGGGTGAGTAAGAAGCTGCATTCTTGGAAGTTCACCATTTTCATTACCTAGATATGGCCCCTGTCTGATTCTCAGGGAACTAATGCTCACTCTCTCAACATTACAAGTTGGCCAGCACATGAAAACATACTAATCAAACATGTAACCTGATTACATTTAACTATTGAGAAGGGCAAAGGATAGGGTGAAGGTCTGTATCTGGTCAGAAAATGCAAGCATTTTTGAACAAGAGAGCACATGGATTGATTGAGCCAAGCAGTGTGTGGCTCCCAAAGTGCAGAGAGAATGGGAAAGAGGAGGTGAAAAAATGATATTTGGGAAAAGTGGCTCTGGGAGACAGCCATATCTGCCACCCTGGCTGGCCTGGCAGGGCTTTGAGTCATGGCTTGGAGGTTTCAGGATGGTCTGGATGTCACTGTAAGAATTGATGCTTTCTTTCAGTCCAGATACAGGTCAAATTGTCTGAGTCCTGTGTCCTAGGTGTATGCTGTCTTTAGCAACAGGGGACCAGCCTCAGAAGCAAGCAAGGACCACATAAATAATCTCTATTGTTTTGGGAGTCACTTGGACTACCCTGGCCAACCATTCAAAAAGACTTTCTTGTGCTTAATTTTAGGTTTTTGTTTTTTAAAATTTTGTATTGGGAAAATCAAACCTTTATTATAAAATTTCATATTTTTATATCATACTTTTATATATGTATAATTCATACATGCAATTTCTAAATATACTTATTCATTTATAATATACAATAATGAGAATACATTATACACTTTACAATATGGATATAAATTCATAAATGTAAACTTATATAAAAATAAAAATTTATCTCAAATTTTTCTTTTCTTTTTTAGTTATATACATATAGATATATCTTTATTATATGGTGATTTTACATCATGCACCCTATCAAACTCAGTCATCATACCTCTCAGATTCATGCCCACTCTTATGATCTCCCCATTTATAAAACCACCCATTCATGCTGCTCATTTACTTACTGGAGCATAATTAAACTCCCTGTGGCCAGCCCCATAAAGAAAACAAGTCTTTCCTCACCCACACCCCTGCCAGAGGCCATCAATGTAGAAGTGAGGCATTGTGTCATTTAGCTATGTTCTAGCCTTGAGTTCTTGTGTACAATAACATCTCTCTCTCTTTTCATTTTTTATTTTTTAAAGTCCACTAATGAGTGAGTACATCCCCTGCTTCTCTTTCTGGGATTGTGATACCTTGCTCAGGAGGATATTCTCCATATCCGTCCATTTCCCAGCAAATTTTAAAATATTTTTTTTTTTACTGCTGAGTAGCACTCCATTGTGTAGATGTACCATAGCTTGTTAATCCATTCTTCAGTTGAGGGGCATCTAGGTTGTTTCCAGGTTCTTGCTATTACGAATAACGCTGCTATGAACATAGTTGAGCTAATGCCTTTGGAGTGAGACTGTGCATCTTTAGGGTATACACCCAGAAGTGGTATTGCTGGGTCCTTGGGGAGATTGATTCTCAATTTTCTGAGAAACCGCCATACTGCATTCCAGAGTGGCTGAACAAGTTTACACTCCCACCAACAATGGAGGAGTGTTCCCCTTGCTCTGCATCCTCTCCAGCATAGGCTGTCATCTGTGCCTTTTATCTTAGCCAATCTAACAGGTGTTAGGTGGTATCTCAAAGTTGTTTTGATTTGCATTTCTCTGATGGCTAAAGATGATGAGCACTTTTTCAAGTGCCTTTCAGCCATTTTTAATTCTTCTGCTGACAATTTCCTTTTTAGTTCTGCACCCCATTTTTTGATTGGGTTATTCAAGGTTTTGGGCTCTAGTTTCTTGATTTCTCTATATATTTTAGAGATCAGTCCTCTGTCACTTGTAGGGTTGGTAAAAATCTTTTCCCATTCTGTAGGCTGTTGTTTTGTCTTATTGACTGTGTCCTTGGCTTTACAGAAGTTTCTCAGTTTCAGGAGGTCCCACTTATTGATTGTTGGTCTTAGTGTCTGCGCTACTGGTGTTATATTTAAAAACTGCCAATGCATTAGAGGGTATTTCCCACTTTCTTTTCTATCAAGTTCAGTGTAGCTGAGTTTATGTTGAGGTCTTTGATTCACTTGGATTTAAGTTTTGTGCAAGGTGATAGGTTTGGTTCTATTTCCATTTTTCTACACACTACCATCCAGTTATGGCAATACCATTTGTTGAAGATACTATCTTTCTTCCATTGAATATTTTTGGCCTCTTTGTCAAAAATCAGGTGTTCATAGGTGTGTGGGTGAATGTTGGGGCCTTCAATTCTATTCCATTGATCCACAAATCTGTTTTTATGCCAGTACCAAGCTGTTTTTATTACTGTAGCTCTATAGTATAATTTAAAGTTGGGGATAGTGATGCCTCCTAAGGTTTTTTTGTTGAGCCAAATTGTTTTGGCAATCCTGGCTTTCCTGTCATTCCAAATAAAATTGAGTATTGTTCTTTCAAGGTCTGTAAAAAATTGTGTTGGGATTTTGATGGGAATTCCATTGAATCTGTAGATTGCTTTTGGTAAGATTGCCATTTTCACTATGTTGATCCTACCTAGCCAGGAGCATGGGAGATTCTGGATATATATTACACATTTAATAAAACCTGAATGTTGGGGAGAGAGCACACATGGGAGGTCTTTCCATTTTCTGATATCCTCTTCAATTTCTTTCTTCAGTGATTTAAAGTTTTTGTCAAACAGATCTGATTCTTCTTTGGTTATAGTTACACCAAAGTATTTAATGCTATCTGCAGCTAATATAAAAGGTGATCTTTCCCTTATTTCTTTTTCAGCTCTTTTATCTTTAGTGTATAGAAGGGCTACTGATTTCTTTGAGTTAATCTTGTATCCTGCTACATTGCTGAAGGTGTTTATCAGTCATAGAAGTTCCTTGGAAGAATTTTGTGGGTCACTTATGTATACAATCATATCATCTGCAAATAGAGATAGCTTCACTTCTTCTTTTCCAATTTGTATGCCCTTAATCTCTTTTCGTTCTCTTATTGCTTTAGCTAAAACTTCAAAAACTATGTTGAATAGATAAGGAGAGAGAGGACATCCTTGTCTAGTTCCTGATTTTAGTGGGATTGCTTTGAGGTTTTCTCCATTTAGTTTGATGTTGACCGTCAGCTTTTTGTAAATCGCCTTTTATTGTATTTAGGTATTTTCTTAGGGGCTTTTGTTAATCTATGGTTCCTCTGGTGGTTTAACTTCACACACACATATGTATATATATATATACATATATGTATACATGTATGAGTCTTAAGAGAAATTGAGGTGTTCAGGAAGTAAAACACATCCAAAAGTATGACTGTAAAATTTTCCAGAATCTTAGAAAATAATGCATATTTAAGTATGCATATATATTTATTTTAATTATATATGTATGTATATTATGGTAAAAGTGCAGTGACCCTACTTAAGACATAAATGCCTCTGATCTTGGATTGGGTATCAACTCATTTTTCTGGACATTTTCTGGGAATTTTAAATAAGACAATCTTTTCCCCATATCCCTGTGATTTTTTCAATATTTATTTTTATTTTATGTGAATTGGTGTTTTGCCTGCATGTATAACTATGTGAAGGTGTCAGATCTCGGAATCACAGACAGTTGTTAGCTGCCATTTGGATGCTGGGAATCTAACTCAGGACCTCTGGAAGAACAGCCAGTGCTCTTAACCACTGAGCCATCTCTCCAGCACCCCTGTGATCTTAATAATCATAAACCTGTCAGGTATACTCATGCACCATGTTGTGATTCCATTTATCTTCCTTAATAACTGTCAAAATAATAACCTTTTTTTTTAAACTTTATTTATTTATTTGCCTTGGTGTTTGACTGGAACTGGAACTACAGACAGTTGTTAGCTGCCATGTGGGTGCTGGGAACTGAACCCGGGTCCTCTGGAAGAGCAGACAGTGCTCTTAACCGCTGAGCCATCTCTCCAGCCCCCAAAATAATAACCTTTAAATCCACCTAAATCCCTATATATAATTATTGTAAAGACAATGATGTATAATTTTGCCCTGAGAAATCTATACCCACACATGAATATGCATTACTTTCTGAGACTTTCTTTCTTTTTTTTTTTTTAAAACCTTTATTTATTTATTTGCCATGGTGTTTTGCCTGGAACTGGGAACTGGAACTACAGACAGTTGTGAGCTGCCATGTGGGTGCTGGGAATTGAACTCAGGTCCTCTGGAAGAACAGTCAGTGCTCTTAACCACTGAGCCATCTCTCCAGCCCCGAGACTTTCTTTAGAAAATCTCACACTTGTACTTTTGTGTGTTTTACTTTCTTTCTTTCTTTCTTTCTTTCTTTTTTTAAAGATTTATTTATTTATTATGCATACAGTTTTACAGAAGAGGGCACCAGACCTCATCATAGATGGTTGTGAGCCACCATGTGGCTTTGCTGGGAATTGAACTCAGGTCCTCTAGAAGAACAGTCAGTGCTCTTAACCTCTGAGCCATCTTTCCAGCCCCGTGTTTTACTTTCTGAGCACTTCTTTCTTCTCATAATCCTCAAGTTTAAATCTATATTAAAATGCCTTTAATAAAGCCCCAACTCTGTTTCATACTGTAAGTTCATGAATTCAATATTGAACTGAGTTAAGGTCTCTAAATGATTAGGGGAACTGCCCAAGCTGCTGTTGGCAACAGAATACAATTATTATGCCTTTCTTGCCTTCCGTGACAATTTGAGTTACAGGCTCATCACAGTCTCAAAATACTACCTGAAGAATTTTAGAAATAAATCGTGTCTCATTCTGAGTAATTTGATGGAATCTAATGCTGTCTCCATTCTATCACCAGTAGGGCATGAAGCATCACTTTGTTTAGTATATGACTGTTCTATATGCTATCTACTCTTTAGTTACTTAGTCTAGGTTATCAGAATCACTGTGTGGCAGTGCTTATATGTAGGACTTAGGATTATTCATAGTTTGAGCACCCACTAGTGAAGGTAGCGTCTGAGGCAGGGTAGAAATTTACAGTGACATGTGAAAAAAAGGGGACCCTGGAATCTGGCTAAAACTTCTCAACAAGTAAAACTGAAAAGTTTCAACCTAACTAACAACATTTGCTAGCATAGAGACAATATTTCTTTTAGGAATTTAAAGAGCTAGTAAGATGGCTAAAGACACACCTGACAACCTGAGTTTGATCCCTGGATCTGACAAGGTTTCAGGAGATAACAGATTCCTGAGATGGTTGACCACCATAGGCAACACACACACACACACACACACACACACACACACACACACACACACTATTAAAATAACAACAAACCTTGAGTAGGACACTCCCCCCCTTTTGTGGTTATTATATTGGGAGCATCCCAAATGCCACAGTCCAGCCACAGCCTGGGTTCAGATCCCAGACAGAAAAGGGGTGATGGCAGAAAGAAATGAACTGTCAGACCACTAGATAAGTTTCACACAAGTGACAAACTCTAAATAGCTCGAGTTCTTTATTTATTCATCAGAACAAGAGTGTTTTCCCATAATAACAAACATGTTTTCCCCATCCTCCAATGTAACCTCTAGCAAAAACAAATATGTCAACTATGTTTTTCCCAACTTTTACATCAAAACATCTTTAACCCCCCAAAAATAAACATATAATTTTGCTAGCTTGGTCAAATACTGAACCAGGTACATCCTGTCTTTACAAAACTAAAGATGATAAACATAGGTACACATTTTCAAGAATAACAACCTCATTCAAAAAAATATTTACAGAAATAGGGGTGATCTGCCTCCCATCCAGTCAGCACTGAATCAGGCCAGTTCTCAGAGTCTGAAGTGACAGCTGGCATCCCCAGACAAGAAACCTGAGAAGCATCAGCTCCCAAAGAATTTGAGGAAAATATATTCAAGAAGAAAGTAGGGTTTCCAGGAATGATCATATCAGTCCCATACATGATTGACAAAATGACACTAAAACCACCAAGATAATCATCAATATTACCAGAAAAAAGAGAGAGCATGCAGGCCACATGGTCTCAGCGGTATTCTGTACTGTCCTGAAGTTCACTGGTCCTTGCCAAATGAGACTGTCCCCGCAGGCTTTTGCTTCATCTGGAAACCTGTAGGACAAGCACTCATATACTGGTCCAAAACTAGGTCACATGATTCTTCCAACGGCTGAGCCATCTCTCCAGCCTGGCCACATGGTTCTCAATACACAAACAAGAATATTAACCTTTGTTTATAGTGAAGATATCATAAATTCTTATATTCTGTGATGGAGTTATATCTATCAATTGTGATCCTCTCAGGTACATCTTCAAGCACTACCCTGTGATTTTGTTTAAGTTCCTCATCAACCCTTGAGAAATATGACTTTGGAACTCACCAAAATCCTACATCTGACCATTGTCAAGACAGAAACAGGACCTTCCTTTGAGAAGCATGTACTCATGATTTTAGAAATGCCAAGCTTTAATCCTAGTTTTAAGTTACTGTGGTGTTTTAAGTGAGATGTTCCTCATAAGTCTCAGGTGTTTGAATACTTGGTCCCCAGTTGACACTTTGAAGAGGCTAGGAGCTGTGGTCTTGCTGGATGGAGCCAGATGGATTTTTTAAAAGTATTTTTATTTCTGAATTTTCATCAAACCTCACCAACAAATACTGAATTTATATTGAATGTAGGTGTTTGTGAGTTAGATGTCTTCTTTTTTAAATTTATTTTTATTTTATGTGAATTGGTGTTTTGCCTGCGTGTATAACTGTGTAAGGGTGTCAGATCTTGGAATTAGAGACAGTTGCTAGCTGCCATGTGGATGCTGAGAATTGAACTCAGGTCCTCTAGAAAAACAGTCAGTGCTCTTAACTGCTGAGCCATCTCTTCAGCCTGCCAGATGGATTTTGTACAGCATTCTACCAGACATTCAAACTAATACCATTATTCCTCAAAATCCACAAAACAGAAAAAGAAGAGTATTTTCCAAAATCCTTTAATGATGCCACCATTACACCAATAATAAGACAAAGACCAAACAAAAAGAAAATTATACACCAATATATTTGATGAAATTAATATCAAAAAGATTTGCAATTTTAAAACACAAAAAGATTACCCACAATGATAAAGTTGACTTCATTCCAGAAATTCAGACATGGATCAACATATACAAATCAATAATTATAACCTACCGCATAAGAATCTCATTAGATGCAGAAAAGGCTTTTAACAAAAGCCAACAACCACTCAATAAAATTATCTGGAGAAAATAGGTGTATAGGGGATATATCTCAATATGATTAAGGCAATTCACAAGCCCACAGACAACATCATTCTAAAAGAGGACTCAACCTTCATGATGCTGTGACTGTTTAATATAGTTCCTCATGTTGTGGTGACCCCAATCACAAAATTATTTTTGTTTCTACTTAATAACTATAATTTTGCTAGTCTTATTAATTGTAATGTAAATATCTGTATTTTTTAATGATTCTAGGTGACCCACAGGTTGAGAACTACGGCCTTCACAGTCTATTCAATATCATTAGCTATTAGGGAAATGCAAATGAAAGCTACTTTGGGATTTGATCTTATCTTATTCAGACTGCCTACGATCTGAAAAACAAATGATGAGAAATGCTGGCAAGGATATGGAGGAAGTGGAACATCTATTCAGTGCAGGGAGGAGTGAAAACCGGCATAGGTGTGATTGATGACAATCAATGTGGCAGTTCCTCAAGAAACTGAACTAGATCCATCTACTACATGATCCAGTTGTACAGCAGCACATCCCCAAAGGACTCTATATCCTGTAGCGGGAAATCAGGAGCTGTATATGTGAACGATCACGTCATAGGAATGGAGATGAGCTGGGCGTGGTTAACTGAAAAGGATTCCGGAAGTAGACCTTCGAGGGAGGGGACCAGGACAGGAAGTCGTCATTCTCTCACGAGAGTTCCCCGACCGAGTGCGCAGTTCGCTCCAGCTGCCCGGGAGTTCGGACGTACGGCATGGGGATGAAGAATCTTCCTTAGAAAGGCTCCGGCGCGCTGCAACCTCATCCTG
>PVIH01019712.1:0-34556 GCA_004025045.1 Sigmodon hispidus
CAAATCCATCCATTTGCCTGCAAATTTTAGGATATCATTTTTTCTTACTGCTGAGTAGTATTCCATTGTGTAGATGTACCACAGTTTGTTAATCCATTCTTCAGTTGAGGGACATCTAGGTTGTTTCCAGGTTCTTGCTATTACAAATAATGCTGCTATGAACATAGTTGAGCTAATACCTTTGGAGTGTGAATGTGCCACACCCAGAAGTGGTATTGCTGGGTCCTTGGGGAGATTGATTCTTAATTTTCTGAGAAACCGCCATATTGCTTTCCAAAGTGGCTGAACATTGACAGATTTTCATACCTTGAACAATATCTTCATTTTTGGAATGAAGACTATTTAGTCATGGTTGATGTTTTTTGTAGTGTTCTTGGATTCAGTTTGCAAGTATTTTGTTGAGTATTTTTGCATCAATGCTCATGAGGGAGATGGCCTGCAGTTCTTAGTCTTTGTTGAGACTTTGTGTAGTTTAGCTATCAGGGTGGCTGTGTCCTGATAGGAAGAATTTAACAATGTTTCTTCTGTTACTATTTTGTGGAATAATTGAAGAATGTTAGTCCTTTTTTCAAGTCTTGTAGAATTCTGTGCTAAAACCATTTGGCCCTGGGCCTTTTCTGGTTGGGAGACTTCTATTGATTGCTTCTATTTTCTTAGGCATTATCAGTCTATTTTTATTGTTTATATGATCCTAATTTAAATTTGGTAAATGATTCAATCAAGAAATTTACTCATTTCTTTTAGATTTTCCAATTTTGTGAAGTACAGATTTTTTAATAATGACATGATGATTCTCTTTATTTCCTCAGTGTCTGTTGTTATGTCCCCTTTTAATTTTTGAATTTGTTAATTTGGATATTTTCTCTCTTTTTTTTCATTAGTTTGGATAACAGTTTATCTATTTTGTTGATTTTTTTCAAAGAACCAACTCTTTGTTTCATTGATTCATTGTATTATTCTCTTTGTTTCTATTTTATCAATTTTGCTTCTCACCTTGTCTATTTCCTGGTGCCCTGGCTAACTGAATTCAACAACATATAAAAGAAATAATCCACCATGATCAAGTAGGCTTTATCCCAGACATGCAGGAATGGTTCAACCTACAAAAACCTGTGAGTATGATCCATCATATAAAAAACCTGAAAAAAAAAAAAAACACATGACTATCTTCTTAGATGCTAAAAAGCCTCTAATAAAATTCAACACTCTTTTCTGATGAAAGACCTTGAGAGCTCAAGAATATGGGAAAAATACCTAAAAATAATAAAGGCAATATGTATAGCAAGCTGTCAGCAAACATCAAATTAAATGGAGAGAAACTCTAAGCAATCTCCCTAAAATCAGGAATAAGTCAGAGCTGTCTACTCTCTCTCTATCTACTCAATATGGTTCTTGAGGTTTTAGCAAGAGCAGTAAGAAAAGAAAAGAGCTTAACCAGATATAAATTGGAAAAAAAGAAATCCTGTCATTATTGGCAGATGATATGAGAGTATACATAAGTGTCCCCCACAAAAAAAAAAAAAAAAAAAACTCTATCAGAAAACTTCTACAGCTGATATCTACCTTCAGAAATGTTGCAAGGTACAGGATTAACTAAAAAAAAAAATCAATAGCCCTTCTATACACAAATGATAAAAGGGCTGAAAAATTTAGGGAAACATCACATTTTATAATGCTGCAAATAGCAGTAAATATCTTGGGGTAACTCTAACCAAAGAAGTGTCAGACCTGTATGACCAGTACTTTAAGTCATTAAGGAAAGAAATTGAAGAGGATATCAGAAATTGGAAAGATCTCCCATGCTCCTGGATTGGTAGGATCAACATAATGAAAATGGCAATCTTACCAAAAGCAATCTATAGATTCAGTGCAATTCCCATCAAAATTGCAACACAATTTTTCACAGACCTTGAAAGAACAATACTAAATTTCATTTGGAATAACAGGAAACCCAAGATTGCCAAAACAATTTTGCTCAATAATAAAACTATGGGAGGCATCACCATCCCTGAAATCAAGGTATGCTCTAGAGTTGCAGTAATAAAAACAGCCTGGTACTAAAATAGAAATAGACTTGTAGCTCAGTGGAATCAAAATGAAGACTCTGACATTAATCTACATACCTATGAACACCTGATTTTTGACTAAGAGGTCAAAAATATACAATGAAAAATATAGCATCTTAAATAAATGGTGCTGGCATAGCTGGATGGTGGCATGAACAAAAATGCAAATAGATCCCTATCTATCACCATGCATAGAACTGTAACCCAAGTGGGTCAAAGACCTTAACATAAACCTCATTACAATAAACTTAATAGAAAAAAATGGAAAATACTCCTGAACACATTGGTACAGGAAACTACTTTCTAATTATAACATCAGTAGCAGAGACACTGAATGCAACAATTTATTAACAGGACTTTCTGAAACTGAGGAGCTTCTGTAAAGCAAAGGACATGGTCATAAGACAAAATGACAACCCACACAATGGGAAAAGATCTTTATCAACCTTCTGCCAGACAAATATATAGAGAACTCAAGTGAGTAGGGGTCAAAAAGCCCAAAGAACTCAAATAAAGTAGAGAGCTAAATAGGGAATTCTCAACAGAAAAACTTCAAATGACTGAAATACACTCAAAGAAATGCTCAGCATCCTTAGCCATCAGATAAATGCAAATCAAAACAATTCTGAGATAACATTTTATACCTCTCAGATAGCTAAGATAAAAAACACAGATGTCAATCTATGTTAGAGGGGGGTGTGGAACAAGGGAAACATTCCTCCATTGTTTTTTTGGGGAAATTTGTACAGCACCTTTGGAAATCAGTATGGCAGTTCCTCAGAAAACTGGGAATCAATCTCCCCAATGATCCAACAATACCTCTGTTGGGCATACAGCCAAGGAATGCACATTCTTACCCAAAGAGAATTAGCTCAACTATGTTACAGCAGCATTATTTGTAACAGCAAGAACCTGGAAACAACCTATATGCCCCTCAACTGAAGACTGGCTTAAAAATTGTGCTGTATTTTCACAGCGAACTACTACTCAGTTGAAAAAAAAAAGGATTCTGAAATTTGCAGACAAATAGATGGATCTGGAGCATATCATTCGGAGTGAGGTAACACAGACCCAGAAAGATAGACATAGACATGGTATATCCTCACTTATAAGTAGATTTTAGATGAAATGCAAAGAATAACCAAGCTACAACCCAACGAGCAACTAGGTAACAGAAGAAAGTTAAGAAAGACATCCATAGATATCTCAGGGAGAGTAAAATAGAGATATCCTAAGAAAATTTTGATCATGGGGTGGAACAAGTGGAGGTGAGAAGAAAACAGAGAATTAGATGGTAGATCAGGAGTGGGGGAAGGGAGCAGCAGAGAGAGAGAGGAAAGAAGTGGATATTCTGATAGATGGAGCCATTGTGGGATTAGGAAAAACCCTGATAATCTGAAATACCCAAGAATCCAAGAGATGAGCACAGCTAGGACTCCAAGTAAGAGTGTAGAGAGTGCTTAAAGTGGCCTTTCTCTATTATCATATAAATGACCACCCTAATTGCCACTATTGAACCTTCATTCAGTGTCTGATAGAGGCAGATGCAGACATTCATAACTAATCACAGGGCTTAATCTCTGGTCCAATTGTGAAGATGGAAGAAAGATTGCATGAACAAAGGGATAAGGATGAGGAGACCCATGGAATAGGCAGTTCAATGCTGTTAGGAGTTTGCAGACTCTGAAATATCAGCTGATAAATCTTCTTCATAGAGTATATCTGGACCCTCTTAATGTAGATGACAGTTGAAAGGCATGGACAGTTTATGGAGCCTCTTGCACTTGGATTAGAGTCTATCCTGGGTTCATAAACTGGATTCTCAAAGTTCAAGCATGCGTAATGGAAAAACACCTTTCTCAACCTTGATACTAGGGGGAAGGACTCAGTCATACCTCAACTAGGTATGCTGGATTGAGTTGACTCACCATCTTGTCCTCTATGGGAAGTGAATATGGGGTAGGTGAGAGGTGAAAGGGTGAGGCTGGGGAAAACTGGGAAAAGGGGTGGGAGATGGAGCAGTAGTGCTTATGTAATTTTTTAAAAAAATTAAAAATATATAAATTTCTAGCCCTTGAATATTATTATTACAAACAATTTAGATAATAAAGAAATGTAGGTTAGTATTCAGTCACCTATAACAATCAAACTTACAATCATGTTAAGTATGTTTTTGAGGTTAAACAGAAGTATATTTTAAATGAACAGCTGGTCCTTAAACACTTCAGAGACCTACAGAATATGGCACTTAATATATCTTGATAGCAAGGCTTTCTGTGACAATGAATACATCTAACCCTGGTAGCACCAATCTAATTCAGAGGAGATTATGGGCATCAAAGAACCTCCACGTGGAATTTAATTTTTTTACTGCAAAAGATAGCCATTGGGCAGAAAACTGCCCTTGCCTCAAATGCTAATAGTATGTCTTTAAACTGCACAAGCATGATTAAAAACAAAGTTACTTCTAAACATTGCCAAGAGAGTAGGACTCTTCTTCAAAATTCTTGCTTCACAGAAAAGTCTGGCAGATATTCTAGGCCAGCAGGTCAAAGATGGGTGTCCTATCATCGCAGTGGAAACCTGGGTGACTGTTCAGGCAGCCAAATATTTTTGTCATTTCTGTTGTTTTAGAATTTGTTGCTCTGCACTTTCTCTTTACTCAAGTAATATTATTTTATCCTTCTTTGGTCTCCGATGGCATAAAGACTAGATAGTTATAGTTCAGTTTTCCCAAATTCAGAATAGAAACTCACAAAAGTGATATAAAGAATATGAAGCTGAAAGACATAAAAGCTTAAATATTTTATCTAAGAAAATATTTTGAGGTCTAAAAACTAGTTTTGGGTTGGTAATACAAGTTAAGCTAGAATGTAAACTAATTACAAAATGTTGGACTCACAAAGATAAAATAGAAAATGGAGTATTTTCTCTGAATTTGCCGAATGCAAATGGACTGGGAATTGTGCATATAATTCTTACTCCTTTAATTGTTCTTATATCATATAGTTATACTGTGATAGAGTTTTAAAAAAAACCTTTCTTTTTATTTAGACAAAATGGGAAAATGTGGGATATATAGATCACATTCTGATGCTTCTGATACTGACAATGAAGTTTTTCAGATTCAGAGGGTGGAACTAGCTACTGACTAAAATTAGACCCAGAGGTTCTGTAGGTTCGGTGACAAATAGACACAGGTGAGACTTGTTAGAATCTCAGCTTTTTTGGATCTGAGAGAGCAAGGAGGTCATTAATCATGTCTCTACCACTTCTCTGATAATTCACGTTCTTGCCCTAATAACTGACTGCTGAAATTTTAATAATAAAAATAAATAAATAAATGTTTCATCACATACAGCAACATCAACTGAACTAAGTGTTTAAGTGACCAGGACTCTGGGGGATATCCCATTGAAATAACTATAGCTCTGGTCCAATTTAGATCATCATTTGTGTGTCTCATATCCTTGTCTTTGTCCAGCAACATTATAATCTCTGGTTCAGGGTTTATTTTGAGTATCATAGTTTTTTTAGTATATTCTTTTGAATAAGCTAAAAGTATAGTTTATAGCTATAGATCTTATCTTTCTTTTTTTTCTTTGTCTAATGTTTAGTTGTGCCACTGCATCTTTTTTCATCAGTTCCTGGACAAAGCCTCTCATATGAAATTGGGTTAGCAACTGATCTATGTTATAGCAAAATATTGTTAGGCATTATTATGTTGATATTTTTTCTTGTCATGTTTGGTTCTTTCCTAGGTCTCTGGCACATCTAGCCTGTGGGCCCTACTGATTATGGCAGTGTCAGGGGTAGGCTTATTCTTCTGGCATGTATTTGAGACTAGACCACTTGAGAGGTTGGCCACTCTCTCAAGCTATAGGTCACCCTTATTCAATCACATCCCACAAGCAGAATAGCCTGTAGGTTAAGGTCTATGTGGCTGGTTGAACATTCTTTATTTTAGCAAAAGTGGAACTCAGAAGCCACTGTCAAGTAAGAATGGAGGTTCAGGAATGTTCTTGAAAGCAGGAAGGATAACTTGGAAAATAAAAAAAATAGTTTTCTACTTGTTTTAAATAGTTTACTATTATTTTTACTTTTGTTTTGTCCACAAGGACAGGGATCAGCTATTCGATGCAGACAGATATGGCCTGGGGAAAATAGCTCACACACAGGAAACCCAGAGCTTAGCTATTTCTACTCCACTGTTTTCCTAGAATTAAAGAAGTTCCATTTTCCATTTGATGGTACCATTTTCAAGCAATTTCAATGTCACAATGGCTCTTTTCCAGGTGACATGATAATTCTGGGTCTAAGGGGAAATGAGCTCATGACATTTCTTCTTTAAATACTTATTATGGTCTCATTCTACAGGGATGCTTCTTAAAGGATATTCTCCAGATCCATTCATTTGCCTGCAAATTTTAGGATATCATTTTTTTCTTACTGCTGAGTAGTACTCCATTATGTAAATGTACCACAGTTTGTTAATCCATTCCTCAGTTGAGGAGCATCTAAGTTGTTTCCAGGTTATTGCTATTATGAATAATGCTACTATAAACATAGTTGAACTAATTTCTTTGGAGTGTGAATGTGTGTCTTTAAGGTAGATGCCCAAGAGTGGATTGCTGGATTCTTGGGGACAGTGATTCCCAGTTTTTTGAGAAACCACCATACTGCATTCCAGAGTGGCTGAACAAGTTTACACTCCCACCAACAACAGAGAACTGTTCCCCTTGCTCCACAACTTCTCCCGCATAGACTGTCATTGTGTTTTTCATATTGGCCATTCTGACAGGTGTAAGGTGGTATCTCAAAGTTGTTTTGATTTGCATTTCTCTGATGGCTAAAGATGATGTTTTTCAATTGTATTTCAGACAATTGTAATTCTTCTGCTGAGAATTCCCTTTTTAGTTCTGAATACCATTTTCAGTTTCTGGAGATCACACTTATTGTTTTTTTTTCGTTGTTGTTTTGTTTTTGTTTTTTTAGTGTCTGTGCTACTGGTGGTACATTTAGGAATTGATCACCTGTGCCAATTTTTGGAGGGTATTTCTTGCTTTCTTTTCTATCAAGTTCAGTGTGGCAGGGTTTGTGCTGAGGTCTTTGATCCACTTGGATTTGAGTTTTATGCAGGGTGATAGGATTGGATATATTTGCATTTTTCTACACACTACCATCCAGCTATGCTAACACCATTTGTTAAAAATACTTTTTTTCAATGAATATTTTTGGCTTCCTTGTCAAAGATCAGGTGTTCATTAGTTTTTGGGTTAATGTCGGGATCTTCAATTAGATTCCATTAATCCACCTATTAATCCAGTCTATTTTTATGCCAGTACTAGGCTGTTTTTATTACTGTAGCTCTATGGTATAACTTGAAGTTGGGGATGGTGATGCTTCCTGAGGTTCTTTTGTTGAGCACAATTGTTTTGGCAATCCTGGCTTTCCTGTTATTCTAAATGAAACTGAGTATTAGTCTTTCAAGGTCTATAAAAAGTTGTGTTGGGATTTTGATGGGAAGTACATTATCTGTAGATTGCTTTTGGTAGGATTGCCATTTTTACTATGGTGATCCTACCTATCCAGGAACATGGGAGCTCTTTCAATTTTCTGATTCCTCTTCAATTTCTTTCTTCAGTGATTTAAAGTTTTTGTCTAATACATCTGTTTCTTCTTTGGTTATAGTCACTCCAAGATATTTAATGCTATTTGCAGCTATTTTAAGGGTAATGCTTCCCTTATTTCTTTTTCAGCCTTTTTATCTTTAGAGTATAAGAGGGCTATTGATTTCTTTGAGTTAATCTTGTATCCTGCTACATTACTGAAGGTGTTTATCAGCTGTAGCAGTTCCCTGATTGAATTTTGTGGGTCACTTATGTACACAATCATATCATCTGCAAATAGAGATAATTTCACTTTTTCTTTTTCAATTTTTATCCCCTCTATCTTCTTTCATTGTCTTATTGCTTTAGCTAAAACTTTGAGAACTATATTGAATAGATAAGGGGAGAGAGGACATCCTTGTCTAGTTCCTGATTTTAGTGGGATTGCTTTGAGTTTTTCTCCATTTAGTTTGATGGTGGCTGTCCATTTCTTGTAAATCACCTGTGTTATACTTAGGAATTTTATCTGTATTTCTGATACCTCCAGGATGTTAATCATAAAGAAGTGATGGACATTGTCAAAGGCTTTTCACCATCTAAGGATATGATCATGTGGTTTTTTCTTTCAATTTGTTTATATGAGAGATGATATTTATAGTTTTTCATATGTTGAACCATTCTTGCATTTCTGGGATGAAGCCTACTTTATCGTGATGGACAGCTTTTTATATATGCTGTTTTAATCAGGTTGCCAGATTTTGTTGAGTATTTTTGCATCAGTTTTTATGAGGGAGATTGGTCTGTAAATCTCTTTCTTTGTTGCACTTTAAGTGGCTTGGGTATCAGGGTAATTATGTCCTCATAAAAAGAGTTTGGTAGCATTCTTTCTGTTTCCACTGTATGAAACAGTTTTTTAAGTATTGGTATTAATTCTTCTTTGAATGTCTGATAGAATTCTACAGTAAAATCATCTGGACCTGAGCTTTTTTATTTAGGAGATTTTTAATAACAGTATCCTTTTCCATTGGCGTTACAGGTCTGTTTAGGTCTTCAATCAGCCTAAAGTTAGAATTCAACAACAACAAAAATCACAGAAAGCTTACAAATTCATGGAAATTGAACATCTCTACATTGCACCACCTCGAGCTCAGGGATGAAGTTAAGAAAAAAATCAGACTGTCTAGTATTTAATGACAATAAATCTACAACATACCCAAACTTATGGGACACAATGGAAGCAGTCTTAAGAGGAAAATTCATGGCACTAGATGCTGATATAAAAAACCAAGAGAAAGCTCACACAAGAGACCTTACAACTCAGCTGAGGGTGTTAGTTTTTTGCACATGGCGTGTGAATGGAATCTCAACACGGGAAGTACCACACTAGAGTTTATTACAGCAGGGAGCAGAGATGGGACAGAACGGGGCAGAGAGAAAAGGGAGAGAGGAGAGACTGGGGCTTGTGTGAACCCTTTCATTAAAAGGGTGGGCGGGCCCATGTTTTCATCGCCACACCCAGAGGGATGATTGACAATTACATTCCAGGTGAATGCAAGCTTTGGAAATCCTTACAAAGGACTTTAGAACAACTAGAAGCAAACTCACCTAGAAGGAGTAGACGGCAGGAAATAACCAAACTTAGAGCTGAAATCAGTACAATAGAAACCAAAAGAACAATACAAAAAAATTAATGAATCAAAAAGTTGACTCTTTGAGAAAGTCAACAAGATAGACAAACCCTTATCCAAACAAACCAAAAGACAGAGAGAAAGAGTATTCAAATTAATAGAGTCAGAAATGAAAAGGGTGATATAACATCAGAACCCCAAGGAAATTAAGAGAATTATCAGATCATACTTTGAAAATCTATACTAAAATGGAAAACCCAAAAGAAATGGACAGCTTTCTGGACAAGTACCAATTACCAAATTAAATTAAGAGTTTTAAAAGAATCTTTTTTTTTTTTTTTTTTTTTTTTTTTTTTTTTTTTTTTTTTTTTTTTTTTTTTTTTTTTTTTTTTTTTTTTTAGAAAAAAAAATCCCATAATTGTAACTACACCAACATGACTCCTTACAACCATCTGTAAGTCTGGTTCTGGGAGATCCAATTGCCACTTCTGGCCTTTGTGGGCACCAGAAACCCACACATGCATACACACTGGCACAACACTCATACACTTGACTAAATAGGCTTTGTAAAAAATTACCCCTTTTGAAAAATATAGTGACATATTGGCCTCAAGCTTTTCAGCATATTGATTACCCTGATATCAGAACTGATTTGTACCAAAGGAGTAATTGTGGGATAGGCATTCATCACAAACTTCTGAACAGTCAGGATGACTGGGTCGTAAGTCCATAACAGGATTGCAGTGGCTGAGATGATGAAATCCACCCAGTACATGACCACAAAGAAAACCACCAACAGCAAGATGGCCTGGGTGGCCCTTTTCTCAGGGGATGTTCTCCGGTAGCTAATGTTGTGAAGGTGCTTGCATTGCCTCTGATGTCTGCACAAGATAATCACCATGTATGCACTTGTGCTCAGCATAACTCCAACAAGAAACACATCCCTGGAGATTGTCACTGTTAAAATAAATCCCCTGATGATGTAGTTCAAGGGGAAGATTGAGCAATATTTGGTGACCTTTATCTGGTTGATTTCAGTCATGTTGGTAAAAGCACCAACAGAGAAGATCTGGTTGCTACTAAATGACAAATTGAAAGACCAAATAAATATGAAAGCATAAATTGTGTACTTTTTTAGTTTATATTTAAAGTTTGCTAAGAAAGAGGTATTGGGACTAATCGTGACAGCCTGAAACACACTCAGGAGGCAGGTGATGCAGATGGAGAGACCTCTCATCACCCTGTTTATGTAAAAAGTCACCTTACATTTGAAGTCATTCTGAATGTTCAGTGACTCAAATATGTCTGTAAGCCAAATATCTCCTCCAGTGATAACCAGTACTATGTGGATGAAGGTGAGTTGATAGGACATCAGGTCTATGGGCTTAGATCTATGAACTAGGATTATGAAAGTATAGAAAAAAAGAAGAAACATATTGGCTAGGACTCCAAATCCAGAATGGAAATTAAGGACCTTCTTTAAAGAGAACATACATACATAGAAATTATGTTCATCTTAACATCACAGAGAAGCATATTTCATATTTCTGAAAAATAATAGAGTATACATCAAACTTATGATTCACTGATCAATATGTTCATATCATCATTCTGTTTTACCTAGTCATTCTTGATTAACCTGTCTCTTTAAATTTAATGTTCCAGACTGTATATCATAACCTACATTTCTATATTCTCCTTCAGGTATCTCTCTGCTTATATGTATACTAAAAATAATAAAGGAATTTTCACTCATCCTATACAGAATACACAGTAGGTACCTGGATTTGCCATAAGTGTCATACTTTAAAAATCCAATTATATTGATTTACATTGCTTTATTTTATAGTTAACTCCTAAAACAGTAGTGATAAACATAGAATATTAATCACATTTGTACAACCAAATAAATCTTATGTTTACCAGGAAAATATTCACATAGGAAATTTGAAAGAGTGAGGTATATCAGTCTCATATTCCATAATTTTAATATGTTTATATTGCATGTATGTTTTCACTCTTAATTCTTATGGATTCACAATGATATTTCATGATAATGCACAATTTTAATCAGAAAAATGTCTATTTCAATTCATATTTTTCCTTTTTATGCTCCCTTTTCTATGAAATCTTTTATCCCCAGAATCCAGAATTAAATATATAGCTACAGGAAGAGACCATTTTTGTCCTTTCCACATACTATTGCTTTTGTAACTATTAATCATGCTTATAAATGATCCTAAATGTCTCCCTGTTTATTAATCGTTCTGTCACCTTTTCGAACATCCCAGGTCGGTTTAAAGAAACTAATTCCCAGTATCAAGACAAACACTGTTTTTCTTTATTGGGAGAAGGGTGAGTAAATATTGATAGTATGATTGATAGTAAGAGTTTTTCTCTTTTGCCTTATAACTTTTTTATCCACTAATATTGTTATTTTACCTACCTACCTCCTTGTTCTGTATTTCTCTCCCTCTACCTTACCTAAGAACCCCCCCATTATCCTGTTTTCCCATCAGATCACTGTATCCTGCTATGGTACCTTCCTCCCACCTTCCCATGTTAACTTCCATCCCCCTGTGCCTAAGGAACCCTCCTTTCCCCTTTCCCTGATGAGGTCACATGTACTCTGCTCTGCTCTTCTCCTCTCTGTTGCTGCCCATGACCACCTGTAGCATCCTGGGCATGTCCCATTTTGCTTTCCTGTAGTAACTACAGGTATGTACTCACATCTGAAGATGTGGAGCTGGATCCTCCAACAAGACAGAGCATATGACAGTAAGACAAACACTATTTAGAACATATTATGACAAACAGGAACTTGTAGATGATGATCATATAGTGATCTTGTTTGGAAATTTCTATTTTAGAAGAGATTCCTACCCATGCAATGAAAATCAAGGCTCCTAGTGTTGTCAGAGGTCATCAACACACAGACACTTTTTTTTTTTTTTTAACAATTTCACTCAACAGTCTTAGCGTTGGTGCTTCTATTAGTGCTTTAGCCTGGCTACCAATATCATTATTTGGTCCAAAACTATAATTTAGTATTTTCAAAGCAGCTTTGTGATAAAGAAGTAGAAAACTATCACACTGATTCAATATCTTGTGTGAAAAATATGCCCAATTGTATTTGAAAGTTTTCTTTGTATATTCCACAAATATAGATGGGTGCATGCATGTATGTATAGAATAATGCAGAAGTTAGTGTCTGAGCCCACCCTGTAACATCCTCATGGATAGGACACTATAATTCACACATTTTATATTTACATATTTTTTCCTCTTAAAAAGCTTGATCTAGTGTAGGCGTATATTTATCCCAATTGTTAGAGTTGAACATCTGATTCTCCCACCAACATATGTCTACAGTAGCTATACCATGCTGTTCTGTGTTTTTTTAAAAAAAAATAATTTAAAATTTAATGCATTGACTTTTGGAGAATTTCATCCATGAATACAATGTGTTTTGATTGTGGACACTGACGGTCCTCCCCACACTCCTCCCAGATCCATCAACCCTCCTCCAAGTTTATGCTACTGTTTTGTAACTCACCAGCACAGTTTGTGCTGCTTTACTCGCAAGGATTTGGGGTCATTTACTGGAGAATGGCTGGCTTACCTGGTGCTTAAAGAATACCAATACTCTACTTCAGCTGCCACCACTGTGGATAGCTGCTCAGTTCCAGGAAAGTACTCTTGAGCTTCACTGTCTTCCATACAGATTTGTCGACTGGCTTCATCCATTGCAGGTCTTGTTCAGACAACCACAGTTACTTTGAGTTCATGAATTCAGTGGTCCTGTTATGTGCAGAAGACAGCGTTTTACCCTTGTTCTTTTTTTGGGGGGGTGATTTATTTTTTGTTTTCTTGTTTTATTATTATTATTATTATGGAAAAAGTTATATTTTTTTATCCATGTATGCCCTTGTTCAAACTCCCTTCCCCCTACGACCCCTCCCAGTCACTCACTCTTCTCTCCATCAGTTTATCTCCTCCCCAGCAAGAGCAGGAGGTCCCACGGTCCCAAGGAGGCTTAGTTCAATATCCACTCTAGGCAAATCTACTTTCCTTACCCCCAGTTCATGACTGAGTCAGGTGTTCCTCTGGAGGGAGTGGGCTCCAGGTGCGGGTCAAAGATGTTTCAGATCCCAAGCAGTTCAGTGGTTGTGGTTTGCAGCTTGGACATGCTTAACTATTTTGTTTAAAGTCCACTAATGAGTGAGTACATCCCCTGTTTATCTTTCTGAGTTAGTGAGACCGCTTTATTTAAAAGCTCCCCGATACAAGTTGGAGAGATGGCTCAGTGGTTCATACCACATTTTACTTTTGCAAAGGTCCTGGGTTAGATTCCCAGCAATGACATGGTGGCTCATAACCATCTGTCAATCTAGTTCTGAGAAAGCCATTGTATTCTCTGACCCAGGCATGCAAGTGCCACACAGACAAATATGCAGACAATATGCTTATATATAATTAAAAAATAAATATTAATTAATTAATTTTAAATTAAGTAATAACTACAGGATAACATGTAATCCAACTCCTGATCTTCAAACTGAAAAAATGGTAGTTCAATTCAGTTTTAAAGTTACAAATGGACAAACCATACATGTAAAATAGTTTTCATTAATTACACATCTACAATATGAAGTATGTATAATATAAAAGATGATAATAAGGTGAAAGATAGTAATATAATTTCTTTCTTAGCCCAGAGATATATTCTATAATTTGTATATTCTAAATGATTAATTTGTAAATATTTATGACTTCCAAAAAAAGATGTATCTTCTAATTCATCATGTGGCATCCTTCTATGGAGTTCACTTTGGCTGAGACTTAGCTAGAAAAGTCCATAGCTACCCTTGTTACAAATGGAATTGTTGACATATAAATGTACTAAGCAAAGTTATTTGTTTTACTTTTAAAAATAGTCAGCTTATGTTGCATATTTAGCCGTATTTACTAAAACCCAAAGAATACCTATATGCATTCATATCACTATTAAATTTATTCAGACCTAATGACAGGCCACTGTCTGGAAAAACGTAAAACAATAAAAACCAAGAGCTTCTTAATGCATAGTTCTACATTCTTCCAAGAAAAATCACTTCATCATTTTATTATGAAAGTATTTGATTTGAAAAAGTCTTGTTTTATGAATGTATAGTGGTCTTTGTATTCTTCTTGGTGAAAATTTAAAAACATAATGAGCATACAAATATATCAGATCAAAACTATTACTTTTATTATAATATTTACCTTATTTAGGGAGTAATAACAAAAAATGAATGCAGTATGACTGCTCAGAGAGAACAAGTGTGATTATGTGACTTTCAGATGAAAAGGTAAATGTGGTGGCTGATGTCTCATCTACCATCAGCAACATTAAAATCTCTGGGAATCTCAGTAAGACGAAAACCTTAGCCACAAAGATCAGTTCCATGGATTCTTTATGAAATACATAATTCCAGCTGGAATAAGTAGTAATTGTTAATTTAAGGTATTAAGTCTTAGCAATTGTCTAAAACTATTAAAAAATTTAAATGCATGAATTATTATTAGAAAATTGAATTCAGCACAGGTGAAACTGGAAGCACACAGACACCGATGAGAATATTACAATCTCGCAGCTATGAGTCTCTGAGATGAAGCAGTAGCAGCAGCAGCAGCAGCAGCTGCAGAAGTATTTGCAGAATCTGAAGAAGCAGTCATGCCCAGAGCTTGATCATAAGTCATATGATATAAGCCTGGGAAAGATATGAGAAAGTTTGCTATAACTATAAGTGTGTATGTGTGTGTGTGTGTGTGTGTGTGAAATTACTGGACTATCAAGACTAAGACTAGATCAATAGCATGCTGTATGCTGCGACTGCCATCATGAATACCTGAACAGAACTTGAGTGAAAACTGGGAGTTATATCAAATATATTCATAAAATTAATGAACTTGAAGAAAAGACCTTATCTCTTTTTTCTATGTAATTGAACAAATACACAAGTTTTCTACCTAGTGCATCACTGGAGACTTTTAATGTGAATTACTCAAAAAACACTGAAAATTCTGTAATGCTTGCAAACACAAACTATTTTTAATCATTTGGTTTTTGTGGCATTGGTAATCTGTAGTCAGTTACTTAATGATATTTATTGGCATAGTTTGTTTTATTTTTTAACAACATTTTCATACTTTTATGTTACCTGATTTACACTTTAATTTTGTTATATTTGTGGGATGGGGGTGGTTAGATGTCTTGACCTGTAGTTCAGACTGGCTTCAACTCACGATGTTCCTGCCTTAGCCTCCAAAGTGTTGGGAACATAGGTGTGTGCCACAACACTTGCCTTCATTTCCCATTTGAGTCTCCTGTAACATTAGTAAATGATACCCCCCCCCAAATAAAAAAACAGACTTATGGTATTCAGCACTTAATTTAAACTTACCTGGAATATTTTATGAATTTTTATTTTAGTGAGCAACTGTAGTTTCTAACTATTACAGAAAACTTTGGGAATTTTGACTTTAAATAATTTTACATTATTTGAGAATTGAAATTTGTTTCTCATTGCTAATGAAAATCTTACTCAATATGACATCAGTATCAATGTATAAAGTTCAATTTAGAAAACTTGAAATATTAAAACTTAACTTATTTAATTAAAACACTCAATATCCAACTGAAAGTTTTCCACCTTACATTTTTGTAAGGATAAATTAACAAACATTTAATAAATAAGCAAAGTGAGCTTTCTGGATACTTTTAAATACCCAGAAAAAAAAACCAGTTTATTAGAAATGACAGAAGTAGGCTAGACTAATATTTGTAAAACAATGTAAACTTATTTATACAATGTTAAGAACATCTTATGTTTTACTAGGCCATAAGTTAAAACTTTCCTCTGAATTTCTAAGTATATGCAAAATTAACAGAATAGGTTATTACTGCTGAACTCTAAATTAGTTAATATTGTGGTATAATTCTGGCTTATATTATTTATAATAAATGCATAGTCACTTGAGAAAAGTAGTAAAATGACAAAACACAAAGTATTATTTAAGTGTAACATAGTATTATAAATCTACTCCTGCAAACAAATTAATGTGGGTTCTGTTCTCCTCCCTGTAAGTTAAGTTATTTCAGGTATTTTTTTTTTTTTTGGCAGGAATGGAAGATCCACACATTTGGCTTGACTAGATGGAACCCTGTTCTTAGAATTTTTAGAGCATATACTTAGGAGAGCCCATGGTTAGATATTCTCATTAAAATATTCCATTTGGGGCTTCTCTATACATTTGTCATAGTTTACATTCATTGCACAAAGTGGAGGATTTCATGACATTTTCAATCAATATATAACATGCACTGATTGTTTTCACCCTATTAGCCTTTTCTGTCCTGGTCTTTCTGGGAGGCCCTGTCCTTGTTCCAATAGCCCAACCTTCCACTGTCCCATATATTATATTCAAAGTCACAGCAAGTTAAACCTATGTCCTCCTACAAATAATTACACTGATAATTTACGTCTACAACATCTGATCTGTTTGCTTATGATACAGCATGGTTCAAAAGTAAAATTCTAAGCAAAAAATTCTTTAATCATTTTAATACAGAATTTTCTCCTTTACTAACCATCTACTTACAGCATTTACTGTTAATGAATAAAAAACAAACACTCACCTGACAAGGCCTTTGAGAAACATCCATGTATAATGAGGCCCTAAGAAGTATTTATAAGGAAGAAATGACATGAGCTCATCTCTCTCTAGACCCAGAATTATCATGTCACCTGGAAAAGAGCAGTCCTGACATTAAAATTGTTAGAAAATGGTACCATCAAATGGAAAAGTGAACTTCCTTAATCCCAGGAACACAGTGGAAGAGGAACAGCTGAGCTCCGGGTTTCCCCTGTGTGAGCTATTCTCTTAGTTTGTCTGTGTTTATTAGCTATTGCCAGTCCCTGAAAGCAAAACATAGTACAGTTAATAATATCCCATTTAAAATAAGTAGAAAAACATTCTTGCTACCCCAAGGTATGCTTCTACTCTCTTGCATCTAAAACATTTCTAAAAGCATCTAGTCTTACTTAACAGTAGCTTGAGATTCTCACCAGGTATTATCAGCACTTTTGTTAATATTGAAAAAATGTCCATCCCAGTCACATAAACTTTGACCTATTCATTCTGTTATATCTATGATATGTGATGGGGTAAGGGAGGCCTAGAGTTTGAGGAAGTAGCCAACCAATGAACAATCTAGTTTAAAACCCATGCCAGGAGATTAAGCCCACCCCTGACACTGTTGGAACATCGGAACCAGAGACTGAATGACCCAGAGAACTGGGATAAAACCAGATAAAAGTGGAAAAAGGGTCAATGTGCTGATACCTAACAATATTCTACTATACTCATAAAATATGCCAGCCTAATAGTCTTCAGAGAGGCATCTTCCAGCAACTGATGTAAATAGATGCAGATCCACAGTCAAACTTTAGGCTAAAGAAGAAGAGGAGGAGGAAGAGAAGGAGGAGGAGGAGAAGGAAGAGAAACTGTCTGTAGCTAAAAACTGTGGTTTGGGCTTATTCAAAAGAAAATACTAAAAATTTTTCTACAGTATCTAAAATAGATCGGGATGCAAAGATTTTAAGATAGCTAGACAGGGACTAAGATATGAGACACACAAAATATAGCCTAAATTGTACCAGAGCTGTGGTGAGTTAAATGAGATACCTTCCAAAGTCCTGGACATTTGAACACTTGGTACCTGATTGATGTTGTTGTTGTTGGAGGTTTGAGAGATGTGGTCTTGGTGAAGGAAATACATCACTGGAGGCAGGCTTTGAGAATTTAAAGACTTAATGTTATCTCTAGTACTTTCTGCTTCATGGTTGTGTTTCAGGAGGTTAGATCTCAAGTTCCTGTTCTTGACAGCCAAACAAACTGGGGGCTGATGATAGAGCTCAGTTGGTAGAGTTCATCTCTAAGAACCATTTTATATGTGGAATGCTGTGAAAAATTAAACATCAAATTATAGGCACAAATGAGACAAGAATCTCAAGCCAATGGCAATGATGAGATCTCCAATAAAGTCAAAATAGAAAACTGCTCCAAACTAAAGAAAGAGCCACTGACAAGGATATGCCCAAAGTGTTGGTTTTGCACATGAAATAGACGCTCACTTCCAGAGGCCACACAAGAGTTTATTCAAGGGAGTTACAGAGTGGGTATGAGGGAGAGATTGGAGGAGGAGAAAGAGATCGGCCTTCCTGTGTTGTCTCTTTTTACGAGAGTGGGTGAATTTTAGAATATCCTTCTGAATATCACAAACTCAGAAAGATAAGCAGGGGATGTACTCACTCATTAGTGGTCTCTAAACAAACTAACAAGAAAAAAGCCAAGCATGTCCAAGCTGCAAACCACAACCACTAAACAGCTTGGGATCAGAAACACCCTGGACTGACCCTTCTGATCCCACTCCAACTATAGGAACACCTGACTCACTCTTGAGGGAGGATGGACAAAACTGGATTTGCCAGAGTGGAGACTAAACTAAGCATTATTCAATCAGTGGGACCATGGGACTGTCTGCTGCCTGCCCAGGGAGGGAATGGGGAGTTGTGGAGAAGAAAAAATGACCTGATGTGGCCGGAGGGGGAAGAGATTTTGAATGAGGATATACAGGCATAGGAAAAAAAAATCCAGAGGGAAAACTGAACACAAAGTAAATATATGTGTAGCAATCTTATTTGCATTATCACCCTTGATAAGTCATGATTATAATTTTTATTTTCTTTATAGTTGTTGTTAACTTGTCAGCATTTTAAATTCAATTTACTGTCTTTCTTGATAAATACAAAATACAAAAGAGAGAGAGAGAGAGTGAGCACAGATTTACATAGCTACATTTGGGGGCACCCTCTTCCTCTGCATGCTCTGCAGGTGCCATGTTTTGCTTTACCACGTTCCTGCTACATGCCAGAATTCTTACACCTCACCCTTATGTTTATTATTTTAAAAAGGCTGAGTTTATGTCAAGTGGGGCAGGGGAAAATGGATTGGACCGGAACAGGGTCAACAGGATCTTTTATGGCTGCTTTAAGCTGTCTTAAGGGCAAAGTTTGTCTTTTTGGAAAATGAGAGCTGTATCCTCTGGTGGTCAGTCTGCTGGTTTTTTTTGGCTCATTTCTTGCAGTCTGGATGAGTTTAAGGAACAATGAATTTTGATTGTTTTAGAGCTCAGAAAAAAATCCTGTGAGTTAGTAAGAGAAGTTTGGGAAGTGAAAGATTAAGAGAAAAAAAGAGAGAAGGTTTGAAATTGGGATATGTGTAATTTTAGATTAGGCTTTGTCTATCTTTTAAATAAACTTTGAGGTTTCCCCCTAGGGTATCCCCCTAGGGTAGTGACTGCACAATAAAGTTTGTGAATCTTTGCTAAATTTGGGGTTGGGAAGAGGTTAAAATGTCTCATTTTTTGCTTACACAAGGTTTTGTTGCTATTTTTCTTTGATTCTTGGAGGGGGTAAAGGGAACAGCCTGTGTTTAACTTGTTATCGACTCTAAAAATGACTCTCAGGACTTTTTTCTCTAATCTTCAAGGGGTGGTCGTCAGATCAACTGGTTTTCAGGGTAAGATGGTTCCTGGGCAACTGGAGGGTTAATCTGGGGAAGGTGAGGGTGATGTGAAATATCTCAAAGTCTTTTGTTTATAAGATAATTATTTCAACTTTGCCTCTGAGAAGCAGCCTGGAAGCAAAAACTCAGACAGGGAATTTTGAGGAAGATCAACATGAAACTTTTATTTTCTGGACTTGGGGGCAGCAGAGCTGGTCTCTTTTGAGATCTGAGGGTGCAGGGGTAGTTATCTTGGAGCAGGGGAGGGGTGAAGGGTTTAAGATTACACAGATGTATCTACTGGGGGAAGCCTTCAAGTTTGGCAGCCTTGAGGTTGTTATCATTTTTTTCTGGGGTCTTGTCCATTTTGGAGAGAGAGGGGAAGGGCTGTGGCCTGGAGGAGAGACTAGGACCTGATCTCTAATGCTCACTTTTTGTGGACATGGGTTTGGGCACAGCTTGGGCAGTGAGTCCTCTGTAAAATCTCACAGAAGGAAATGAAGGTGGTGCAGGAGGGTAGAAGGAAGTGGTTAGGGAGGGGTGAAGATTTAGGAGATATTCTCAGAGGAAGAACTGGCCTTTTGTATAGAAGTGTGAAAGGTGAGATACCTAGAGGTGTCTTTGAAAGGGCTCTAAGCCTGAAAAGAACTATAGGTAGTATCTTTACCTAATCTAGGTAGTCCTTCTGACATATTAAGGAATGTTTTTTAAGGAACATTTTAAAGAATGGTTGGTTTGTTTCACCTTGCCTGAAGACTGAGGATGGTAGAGAATATGAAAGCGTCAGGGCATATTGAGGGCTCTAGATAATTTTTGAGAAATCTGTGAAGTAAACTCGGGACCATTATCAAATTGAAGAGAGGCAAAATCTCAAGCTGGAGAATTATCTCTTGAAGGAGGATGTCAGAGACCATCTGGGCCTTCTTATTACAAGTGAGATATGTCTCTGTCCAGCCAGAAAAATGTATCTAGAAGGACTAGAATATATTTAGTTCGTCTGATCATGGGCATTTGGGAGAAGTCTAAATGACAGCTTGTCCCTGGAATGGATTCTCTGGCTTGCTGGGTAAGGAAGGAGTTGCTACGGTGTTTGGAATTAGGGTCTCACTGTTGACAGATTGTACAAGAAGCAGTGATATATTTTAAGAATTGCAGATATTCAGATGTATGCTGGAGGTGATCTTTAACAAAGTGAGCCAAAGCCTGACTGTTAGTGTGGAAAACTGATGTAGATAGGACAGAATCTCTCTAGTACTGGGTGACTGTGTGGGTTGCAGTGCATGGATTCCCTGGGGTGAAGGTGATGAGGCAGTAACACTGCCCTGAAGAGCCATTGTTCTAGCTGCCTGATCAACTCTGTTGTTTCTCTTACAGACAGAGAAACTATCTGGTGAGACCAACATTGAATAATTCTTTTGGTTTGAGAAGTTGGAGATCTTTAACAGGGCTATAAAATGAATTGAATCATAATGTCCAGAATTTTATAACAAACAAATATGCTGGTTCAATAGTGGCACAAAGCTGGTAGGAATAACAGGAAGTAAAGGCCACACTAGGCCTAGCTTAGTTATCTGAGACCTCAAAGCACACCCCCACAGTGACACAGTTCCTCCACAAGGCCACACCTCCTAATAGTGACCTGAGTCTATGAAACCATTCTCATAGAAATTTCTACATTCCACTCCATTGCCCCCATAGGCTTATAAATATAACATAATGCATTTATTAAACTTGAAAAGTTTCCACCAACTGTAGTAGACTCAATATTGTTTAAAAATATACATCTCCACAAGCATTTGGTTCTTTGTGATTTTCTTCACTGCCTAAGATCAGCTTTCCTGGAACTTGATGACAAGGAGAAGAAAATCATGATATAGTGAAGAGGAAAAATCTTTTCAATAAAAGAAAATTTTTAACTGGTATATGGTGAAGCACACTTGCAATCCCTGAGCTGAAGAGGCAAAGAAAAAAATTCCTGAACCTATCATCTTGGCATATATGACAAGCCCCAGGTCACAGAGAAATGCTCTCTCAAAATACATAGTGAATAGCTTCTGTAGAACAACAGCCAAGATTGTCTCCTGGCCTCTACATGCACAGGCATACACATTCTTCATCTGTGCACACAAACATGCATACAAACACACAAAAGAAACTTTATATCATGTATATATAAACATTTTTATTTATCAATATTTTAGTAAGTATCTATGAATCTATGAAGTACAAATACCCAGGCATGTAGGTTGTTTTTTTTTTATGTTAGACACATTAAGTAACATGGTAAAACAGAAAAATTAAAATTCACAACATTTTTAAAGATCCAGAGAAGCTATACTTAGAAAAGATAATTAAAGATTCTTGATGATTGAGAGTTCAGGAAAATATTTTCAAATGAAAATCTAAAAGTCACTATCAACAGGGAGGTTCCATTGTGTAGCCTCAGTCTCAAGGGAACATTTGTGACATAAAGTAGAAAGGAAAGAATAAGGATTCCTGTGGAAATATGAATTTATGGTGGACAATGAACTTAAGGGACTCTATAGTACATGGGAGCAGAAATATCACAAAAATATTCATGTGTAATACCACAAAATTTATTCAAAGAGTCTTGCTTTGCAACTTGGACTATTAGATAGTTAAAGAAGAATCTGTATTTTGAAAAATATAATTGCAGATGCACAAGAATGTGTCCTAACAACTATGTGTAGGTCCAGTTGAAGGGGAGGCAATGACCTCTTTTGACCTCTGTGGGCTCCAGAAACTCACACATGCATACATGATAACACAATACTCAAAAATATAAATGATCATTTCATTAACAATGAGAAATGTCTTTTTTAAAAAATCTGGTGGCATAACAACTGCATGTTTTTCAGCATTTTGACTATTCTAATATCAGAACTGATCTGTACCAATGGAGTAACTGTGGGATAGGCATTCATCACAAACTTCTGAACAGTCAGGATGACTGGGTCGTATGTCCATAATAGGACTGCAGTGGATGAGATGATAATGTCCATCCAGTACATGACCACAAAGGAAACCACCAGCACCAAGATGACCTGGGTGGCCCTTTTCTCAGGGGATGTTCTCAGGTGGCTGATATTGTGAAGGTGCTTGCATTGCCTCCGGTGTTTGCACAAGATAATCACCATGTATGCACTTGTGCTCAGCATAACTCCTACAAGAAACACATCTCTGGAGGTTGTCACTGTTAAAATCAATCCCCTGAAGATGTAGTTCAAGGGGAAGATTGAGCAATATTTGGTGACCTTTATCTGGTTGGTCTCAGTCGTGTTGGTAAAAGCACCAACAGAGAAGATCTGGTTGCTACTGAATGACAAGTTGAAAGACCAAATAAATAAGAAAGCATAAATTGTGTACTTTTTTAGTTTATATTTAAATTTTGCCAACAATGATGTACTGGGACTGATTGTGATAGCCTGGAACACACTCAGGAGGCAGGTGATGCTGATGGAGAGACCTCTCATCAATCTGCTTATGTAAAAAGTTGTCTTACATTTGAAGTCATTTTTGATCTTAAGTGACTCAAGTATGTCTGTCAGCCAAATATTTCCTCCAGTGAGGACCATCACTAGGTGGGTGAAGGTTAGTTGACAGGAGATCAGGTCAGTTGGCTTAGATCTGTGACCTAGCATTATGAAAGTATAGAATAAAAGGAGAAACATATTGGCTAGCACCCCAAGACCAGACTGGAAATCAAGAACACTCTTTAATGAGGACATAAGTGGAAATGATATTCATCTTAACATCATAGAGGAAACATATTTTATGTATCTGGAAAAGTAATAAAATATACATCAAACTTGTGATTCATTGGTCAGTACATCTATATCATCTTTCTGATCTCCCTACTTGTTCCATTGACCTGTTCCTTTAACAATTGATGCTCCAATATTACACCTAGGTGTCATGCCTTAGAAATCCAATCCCCTTGACTTGCATTGCTTCATTTTATAGTTAACACCTAAAACAGTAGTGATGAACACAGAATATTGATCACAACAGGAAAGTGGATCTGCCTTGAGTGGATTTTACCTAAGCCACCTTGGGACTTGGGACCTCCTGCCCTTGCTGGGGATGACTTATGCTGATGGAGAGAAGAGTGAGTGATTGGGAGGGACAGGAGGAGAAAGGGAGCCTGAATAAGGGGTACATGGATAAAAAAAATGACTTAAAATTTCACTGTGAATATGAAGCTATAAACCATGTTTTTATGTTTAGGTGACTTTGCTCTTAAATCACTTGATCTAGTAAAGGAATAGAGTCATCATAATGGACAGATCCAAACATGATTCTCCAACCAACATATATTTACTGTACCTGCAGCATGATGATCTGTTATTATTAAAGCTACAAGTTACAAGATGGAGATATTGCTCAGTGTTAAAGAGAACTGTTTGCTCTTGAAAGACCTGGATTTGATTCTCAAAATGATATGGTGGTTCATGAACATCTGTAATCTAGTTCAAGGAGATCCATTGCCCTCCTGTCTAGACATGAAAGTGGTGCACAGATAATGTACTTTGGTAAAACAGACAAATATGTAAAATAAAATAAATAAATCTTAATTAAATATATATACTTATATATAAAAGCTCCAAGATAATACTAATTCAAACTTGGTCTCCAATTCCAATTTGTAAATGCAAATGGATAAACCATATACATATACTAATTTATTACTTATACACACATAATTATTATTATATCACATTTATTATAAGTTTTACAAAAATGATAATATAAGGTAAAAGATAGTAATCTAAAATGCATTATTCTTATTCCAAAAATATACACTTTAGCCTCTCTACTTCATATCCATAGCTTTGTAAATGGTTATCACAAAAAAAAAACCTGACACATCTTCTGATTCATCAAGGTGTTATCTTTTTCTGGAATTCACTATACCTAATATGGAATCAAACTGATCTGTTAGTATATACATGACTCAAGGAACAAAACCATTTTATTTGAAAACAAGATTCATTGTTGGAGGTTTTCACATTAGCTTAAGTTGTGAGGTTTAGTGTAAGTACTAAAACCCACAGTGTATCCAAAAACACTCATAACAGTGGAGAAGCCATCACTGTTAAAATGACTCAGACATGAAGACTAAGCAGTCTGAAGTCTTCTGTCTGGAAAGATGTACAACAATAGAAACTCATAGCTGCGTCCTGCATACATAGCTCTATCTTCTTCACTTTACCCCTTTGTTATCACAGTATTTCTCTCTATAACAGTCTTATTTTATCAATTTATGATGATCTCTGCATCCTTCTTTGAGGAGATAATAATATAATGAGCATAAAATATAGTAGATCAGAAGAATCATTGTTATTTTGAACATATACCATATTTAGTGGATAATGTCCAAAGAGCAGTATGACTGTTCAGAGAGAACAAGAGTGCTTATGGAACTTTCAGATGACAAGGTACATGGCATTGGCTGATGTACTGTGCACCATCAGCAACATTAAAAGTCTTCAAAAATCTCATAGAGATGATGACATTGGCCACTCAGATTAGTTCTATGAAATCTTTATGAAATACATAATACTGGCAGGAATAAATAGTAATTGTTTGTCTATAAGGTATTAATTCTTAGCAATTCATTGATACTCTTAATAGTGAAAATGATGAATTCAGCACAGGTGCAACTGGAAGCACACAGGCACTGAGTAGAATATTTCAATCTCACACTCATAAGCCAGATTCCCTGAGATGAAGCAGCAGCAGCAGAACTGTCTGCAGAGACTGTGGGGAAGCATCATGCCCAGAGCTTGACCACACATAGCATAGTTTAAGTCTGGGAAAGTTAATACAATGTTTACTGGAAATGTGTGCCTGGAGTTAGTGGGTATTGGACAACCAGTACTAAAAATAGATCAATAGCATAGTGTGTTCTCGAGCTGCTATCAGGGATATCTGTATATAACTTGAAAGAAAATCTGTGAGTTGTATTAAACATGTTTATGAAATAAGGTGAACTTGAAGGAAAATGAAGACTATGTCCTCTGTTTTCTGGAATACTTGATCAGAATCATGTGGGCCCTGCTTAGTGCATCAGGAGGACATTTAAACTAAGATACCCAAATAAAACCAAAAATTCGGTAATGTTTGCAGACATAAACTCATGATTCTAACAGCTGGTTTTTGTGATATTGAACTCTGTGGCCAGCAAATAAATGACAGTTAATGGAATAATTTTGTTCATTATTGAAAATAATCTCAAAAATCTTTATTACTTGTTTTCAATTTTAATGATTAGTGTGTGTGAGTTATGGGGGAGGGAACCAATATCATTATTTGGTCAGATTACTATAATTCAGTATTTTCAAAGCAGTTTTGAGATAAAGATATTGAAAACTATCACACTTATTCAATATCTTGTTTGAAAAAGTATGCCCAATCGTATTTGAAAGTTTTCTTTGTATATTCCACAAATATAGATGGGTGCATGCATGTATGTATAGAATAATGCAGAAGTTAGTGTCTGAGCCCACCCTATAATATCCTCATGGATAGGACACTATAATTCACACATTTTAAATTTACATATTTTTTGCTCTTAAAAAGCTTGATCTAGTGTAGGCGTAGACTTAACCCAATTGCCAGAGTCGAACATCTGATTCTCCCACCAACATACATCTACAGTAGCTGTACCATGCTGTTCTGTGCCTTAATAGCTCCATGATATGAGTTGGAGAGATGGCTCAGTAGTTCAAAGCACATTTTACTTTTGCAAAGGACCCGGGTTAGGTCCCCATCAGTGATGTGGTGGCTCAAAGCCATCTGTAATTCTAGTTCTGGGAGAGCCATTGTATTCTCTGACCCAGGCATGCAAGTGCCACACAGACAAATATACAGACAAAATGCTTATATATAATTAAAATAAATAAATATTAATTAATAAATACTAAATAAATAATAGCTACAGGATAACATGTAATTCAACTCGATCTTAAAACTGAAAAAATGATAGTTTAATTCAGTTTTAAAGTTACAAATGGACAAATCATATATGTAAAATAGTTTTCATTAATTACACAGCTACAATATATCAATATACCATATGAAGTATGTATAATATAAAAATTGATAATAAAATGAAAGATAGTGACCTATTTTTTTCTTAGCTCAGAGATATATCCTACAATTTGTTTATTCTAAATAATTAATTTGTAAGTATTTATGACTTCCAAAAAAGGATGCATCTTCTAATTCATCATGTGGCATCCTTCTATGGAGTTCACTTTGGCAGACTTAACTAGAAAAGACCATAGCTACCATTGATACAAATGGAATTGTTGACATATAAATGTACTGAGCAAACTTATTTGTTTTATTTTTAAAAATAGACAGCTTATGTTGCAATACTTAGTTGTATTTACTAAAACCCAAAAAATACCTATTCATATTCATATTACAGAGAGGCCAACACTATTAAATTGATTCAGACCTAATGACTGGCTGCTATCTGGACAGATGTAAAGCAATAAAAACTAAGAGCTTCTCAATGCATAGTTCTACATTCTTCCAAGAAAATTCACTTTACCATTTCATTATCTAAGAATTTGATTTGAAACAGTTTTGTTTTATGAATGTAAAGTGGTCTTTGTATTCTTCTTGGTAAAATTTAAAAACATAATGAACATGCAAATATATTAGAACAAAAATATCACTTTTATTATAATATTTGCCTTATTTAGGGAGTAATAACAAAAAATAAATGCAGTATGACTGCTCAGAAAGAACAAGTGTGATTATGTGACTTTCAGATGAAAAGGTAAGTGTGGTGGCTGATGTCTCATCTACCATCAGCAACATTAAAATCTCTGGGAATCTCAGGAAGATTAAAGTCATAGCCACTCAGATTAGTTCCATGGAATATTCATGAAATACATAATTCCAGCTGGAATAAGTAGTAATTGTTTATTTAAGGTATTAAGTCTTAGCAATTATCTAAAACTATTAAAAAATTGAAATGCATGAATTATTATTAGAAAATTGAGGGCTGGAGAGATGGCTCAGCCGTTAAAGGCTAGGCTCATAACCATAAATATAAGAAAATTGAATTCAGCACAGGTGAAATTGGAAGCACACACACTGACGTAACTATTACAAATGTCACAACTATGAGCCTGTGAGATAAAGCAGTAGCAGCAATAGCAGCAGCAGTATCTGCAGAGACTGAGGAAGCAGTCATGTCCAGAGCTTGATCATAAGTCATATGGTGTAAGTCTGGGAAAGATATGAAAATGTTTGCTATAAGTGTGTGTGTGTGTGTGTGTGTGTGTGTGTGTGTGTGTGTGTGTGTGTGTGAAATTACTGGACTATCAAGACTAAGACTAGATCAATAGCATACTGTATGCTGTGGCTTCCATCATGATTAACTGAACAGAATTGAGTGAAAACTGAGAATTATATTAAATATGTTCATAAAATTAGTGAACTTGAGAAAATAAAGACTGTATCTCTTTTTTCTATGTAACTGATCAAATACACAAGGGTTCTACCTAGTGCATCACTGAAGACTTTTAATGTGAATTACTCAAAAAAACCTGAAAATTCTATGAAGCTTGCAAACACAAACCCTATTTATTTGTAGTCATTTGGTTTTTGCAGCATTGATAATCTGTCATCAGTTACTTAATGACTTTTACTGACCTAGGTTGTTTTATTTCTTTAAACAACAATTTCATAATTTTATGTTACCTGATTTACACTTTAATTCTGTTATATTTGTGTGGGAGGAGGTAGTTGTCCTGCCTGTAGTTCAGACTGGCTTCAAATTCACAATGTTCCTGCCTTAGCCTCCAAATTGTTGGGACCATAGGTGTATGTCACAACACTTGACTTCATTTCCCATTTGAGTCTCCTATATATATTAGTAAATGATATCCCTCCCAAAATGGACTTATAACATTCAGCAGTTAATTTACACCTACATGGAATTTTTTATGAATTTGTATTTTAATGAGCAATTGTATTTTCTAAATATTAGAGAAAACCTTGGGTTTTGATTTTAAATAATTTTATATTATTTGAGAATTGAAATTAGTTTCTCATTGCTAATGAATATCTTACTCAATATGACAGCAATAACAATGTTATAAAGTTCAATTTAGAAAATTTGAAATATTAAAACTTAACTTATTTAATTAAAACATTCAGTATCCAACTCAAAGTTTTCCAGCTTATATTTTTGTAAAGTAAATTTACAAGCATTTAATAAATATGCAAAGTGAGCTTTCCAGATAGTTTTAAATACTCAGAAAAAAACTAGTTTATTAGAAATCACAGCAATAGGCTAACTAATATATGTAAAACAATGTAAACTTACTTATACAATGTTAAGAACGTCTTATGTTTTAGTAGGTCACAAGTTAAAACTTTCCTCAGAATTTCTAAGTATATGCAAAATTAACAGAATAGGATATTACTGCTGAACTCTAAATTAGTTAATATTATTGTATAATTCTGGCTTATATTTTTTATAATAAATGCGTAGTCACTTGAGAAAACAGTAAAATGACAAAACACAAAATATCATTAATTGTAACATACTATTATAATTCTACTCCTGCAAACAAATTAATGTGTGTTCTGTTTCTCACCCTGTAATTTATTTCAGGTGAGGTTTTTTTTTTTTTGGCAGAAATGGAAGATCCACACATTTAGCATTACCTAGATGGAACACTGTTGGTAGAATTTTTAGAGCACACACTTAGGAGAGCCCATGGTTAGATATTCTCATTAAAATATTCCATTTGGGGCTTCTCTATACATTTGTCATAGTTTACATTCATTGCACAAAGTGGAGGATTTCATGACATTTTCAATCAATATATAACATGCACTGATTGTTTTCACCCTATTAGCCTTTTCTGTCCTGGTCTTTCTGGGAGGCCCTGTCCTTGTTCCAATAGCCCAACCTTCCACTGTCCCATATATTATATTCAAAGTCACAGCAAGTTAAAGTTAAATGTCCTCCTACAAATAATTACACTGATAATTTATGTCTACAACATCTGATCTGTTTGCTTATGATACAGCATGGTTCAAAAGTAAAATTCTAAGCAAAAAAATTCTTTAATCATTTTAATACAGAAAATTCTGCTTTACTAACCATCTACTTACAGCTTTTACTGTTAATGAATAAAAAACAAACACTCACCTGACCAGGCCTTTGAGAAACATCCATGTATAATGAGGCTCTAAGAAGTATTTATAAGGAAGAAATGACATGAGCTCATCTCTCTCTAGACCCAGAATTATCATGTCACCTGGAAAAGAGCAGTCCTGACATTAAAATTGTTAGAAAATGGTACCATCAAATGGAAAAGTGAACTTCCTTAATCCCAGGAACACAGTAGAAAAGGAACAGCTGAGCTCCGGGTTTCCCCTGTGTGAACTATTCTCTTTAGTGTGTCTGTGTGCATTAGTTATTCCCAGTCCCTGTGAACAAAACATAGTACAATTAATAATATCCCATTTACTACCCCAAGGTATGCTTCTACTCTCTTGCTTCTAAAACATTCCTGAAAGCCTCAACTCTTACTTAACTGTGGCTTCAGAGTCTCACCAGGTATTATCAGCACTTTTGTTAATATTGAAAAAATGTCCAACCCAGTCCCATAAACCTGTATAAACTCTTTGTTTATGGAATGTGATGGGATAAGTGTGGCATAGAGTTTGAGGAAGTAGCCAACTAATGACCAGTCTAGTTTAACCCATACCAGGAAAGTAAGTCCAGCCCTGACACTGATGGAGCATCATACCCAGAGACTACATGACACAGGAAACTGGGATAGTCCCAGACAGAGTTGAAAAAAAAATGTCAATGTTCTGATGCCTAACAATAATCTACTATACTCATAAATTTTGTCAACTCAATAGTGTTTGGAGAGGCATCATCCAGCAACAGATGTAAGCAGATACAGATTCACAGTAAAACTTTAGGCTAAAGAAGGAGAAGGTGGTGCAGGAGGGTAGAAAGGAGATGGTTAGGGAGGGGTGAAGATTTAGGAGATATTCTCAGAGGGAGAACTGGCCTTTTGTATAGAAGTGTGAAAGGTGAGATACCTAGAGGTGTCTTTGAAAGGGCTCTAAGCCTGAAAAGAGCTATAGGTAGTATCTTTACCCAATCTAGGTAAAGTCCTTCTGACATATTAAGGAATGGTTTTTAAGGAACATTTTAAAGAATGGTTGGTTTGTTTCACCTTGCCTGAAGACTGAGGGTGGTAGAGAATATGAAAGTGTCAGGGCATATTGAGGGCTCTAGATAATTTTTGAGAAATTTGTGAAGTAAACTCGGGACCATTATCAAATTGAAGAGAGGCAAAATCTCAAGCTGGGGAATTATCTCTTGAAGGATGATGTCAGAGACCATCTGGGCCTTCTTATTACCAGTGAGATATGTCTCTGTCCAGCCAGAAAAATACATCTACAAGGACTAGAATATATTTAGTTCATCTGATCATGGGCATTTGGGAGAAGTCTAAATGCCAGCTTGTCCCTGGAATGTACTCTCTGGCTTGCTGGGTAAGGAAGGAGTTGCTACGGTATTTGCAATTAGGGTCTCACTGTTGACAGATTGTACAACAGGCAGTGATAGATTTAAGAATTTCAGATCTTCAGAAGTATGCTGGAGGTGATCTTTAACAAAGTGAGCCAAAGCCTGACTGTTAGTGTGGAAAGCTGATGTAGATAGGACAGAATCTCTCTAGTACTGGGTGACTGTGTAGGTTACAGAGCATGGATTCCATGGGGTGAAGGTGATGAGGCAGTAACACTGCCCTGAAGAGCCATTGTTCTAGCTGCCTGATCAACTCTGTTGTTTCTCTTACAGACAGAGAAACTATCTGGTGAGACCAACATTGAATAATTCTTTTGGCTTCAGGAAGGTTGGGGACCTTTAACAGGGCTATAAAATGAATTGAATCATAATGTCCAGAAATTTATAACAAACTAGATGTCCATCAACTACTCAGTGACTTAATTCTTCCAAGGAACTGCTACAACTGATAAACACCTTCAGCAATGTAGCAGGATACAAGATTTACTAAAAGAAATCAGTAGCACTTCTATACACTAAAGACAGAAGAGTTGAAAAAGAAATAAGGGAAACATTACCCTTCATAATAGCTGCAAATACTATTAAATACCTTGGAGTACCTATAACCAAAGAAGTAACAATTCTATTTGACAAAATTTTAAATCCCTGAATAAAGAAATTGAAGAGGATATCAGAAAATCGAAAGCCCTCCCATGTTCCTGGATAGGTAGGATCAACATAGTAAAAATGGCAATTCTACCAAAGGCAATCTACAGATTCATTACACTGTCCATCAAAATCCCAACAAAATATTCTTTGGACCTTGAAAGAAAATACTCAATTTCATTTGAAATAACAGGAAAGCCAGGGTTGCCAAAACGATTTTACTCAACAAAAGAACCTCAGGAGGTATCATCATCCCTGACTTCAAGTTATACTATAGAGCTACAGTAATAAAAACAGCCTGATACTAGCACAAAAACCGACTTTCGGGTCAATGGAATAGAATTTAGAATCCAGACATTAACTCAAAAACCTATGAACACCTGATCTTTGAGAAAGAGGCCCAAAATATTCAATGGAAAAAAGATAGTATATTTAACAAAGGTGTTGGCATAGCTGGATGGAAGTGTGCAGAAAAATGCAAATAGATCTGAGCCTGTCACCCTGCACAAAACTCAAATCCAAGTGGATCAAAGACCTCAACATAAACCCAGCTACTTTAAACTTGATAGAAAAGAAAGTGGGAAATACACTTCTACGAATTGGCACAGGCGACCTCTTCTTAAATATAACACCAGTGGCACAGACACTAAGATCAACAATCAATAAGTGGGATCTCATGAAGGTAAGAAGCTTCTGTAAAGTCAAGGACACTGTCAATAGGACAAAACAACCGCCTACAGAATGGGAAAAGATTTTCACCAACTCTACAAGCGATAGAGGACTGATCTGTAAGATATATAAAGAACTGAAGAATCTAGAGCCCAAAAGCTTGAATAACGCAATCAAAAATGGGGTACAGATCTAAAAAGGGAATTTTCAGAAGAAGAATTATGAATGGCTGAAAGGCACCTGAAAAAGTGCTCATCATCTTTAGCCATCAGAGAAATGCAAATCAAAACACCTTTGAGATACCACTTGACACCTGTTAGATTGGCTGAGAAAGAAGATACAGATGACAGCCTATGCTGGAGAGGATGTGGAGCAAGGGGAACTCTCCTCCATATTTGGTGGGAGTGTAAGCTTGTGCAGCCACTTTGGAATGTAGTATGGTGGTTTCAGAGAAAATTGAGAATCAGTCTCCCCAAGGACCCAACAATACCACTTTTGAGTGTATATCCTAAAGATGCACAGTCACACTCCAAAGGCATTAGCTCCACTATGTTCATAGCAGCATTATTTGCAATAGCAAGAACCTGGAAACAACCTAGATGTCCCTCAACTGAAGAATGGATTAACAGACTATGGTACATCTACACAATGGAGTACTACTCAGCAGTAACAAAAAATGATATCCTAAATTCACAGGCAAATGGATTGACTTGGAGAATATCCTCCTGAGTGAGGTATCACAAACTCAGAAAGATAAGCAGGGGTTGTACTCACTCATTAGTGGACTCTAAACAAACAAAAAAGAAAAAAGCAAAGCATACCCAAGCTGCAAACCACAACTATTTAACAACTTGGCATCAGAAACACCCTGGTCTGAAGCTTTGGATTCCACTCCCCCTAGAGGAACACCTGACTCACTCTAGGAAGTGGGGAGAAAACTGGATCTGCCAGGAATGGAGACTGAACTAAGCAATATTGGGTCAGTGGGATCATGGGTCTGCCTGTTGCCTGCCCAGGGAGGGGATGGGGAGTCGTGGAGAAGAAAGAATGACCTGATGTGGGAGGGAGAAGGGACCTTCAATAGGATATACAAGGATAGAAAGTGTGACTTCTTTGTTCATTATAGTAATAATAAAAAAAGGAAGAAGAAAAAAAAGAAAAAAAAGTATGTGAATAAAGTCATCTGAGTACAAGACAACTGTCCAAAAAGGGAAATTCTAACTGTTTGGAATAAATTACTTGGAGCTCAGGGTACAACGTTACAAATCATACAAGAAATCACACATAGGATAAGTGAGACTTCCTGGTACCAAGAAGTATCCAACCAACCTGACATTTTGTCTTTCTCGTTGAAGAGGTTCTGCTGCTCTTCAAAAGGATGAAGAGCTTTCCATTTTCTGATATCCTCTTCAATTTCTTTCTTCAGTGATTTAAAATTTTTGTCAAATAGGTCTGTTACTTCTTTGGTTATAGTTACTCCAAGGTATTTAATAGTATTTGCAGCTATTATAAAGGGTAATGTTTCCCTTATTTCTTTTTCAGCTCTTCTATCTTTAGTGTACAGAAGGGCTACTGATTTCTTTGAGTTAATCTTGTATCCTGCTACATTGCTGAAGGTGTTTATCAGCTGTAGCAGTTCCTTGGAAGAATTTTGTGGGTCACTTATGTATACAATCATATCATCTGCAAATAGAGATAGCTTCACTTCTTCTTTTCCAATTTG